>JAOVVF010034758.1:0-24603 GCA_028565595.1 Duopalatinus emarginatus
GTTCAGTAGTGTGACAGATAGTGGGAAGAAGCTGTTCCTGAGCCGGGTGGTTCTGGCACGTGTGCACCTGTATCTCCGCCTAGAGGGCAGGAGGTTATACAGGGTGTGGCTTGGGTGAGAGGAGTTCCTGATGATGCTCCGTGCTCTCCGCAAACAGCGCTGGTGGTGAAGGTCTCAGATGGCAGGTAATTGCGTGCCTATGATGTGCTGAGCGGTCTTGACCACTCTTTGTAGGGCCTTCCTTTCAGCCACATTGGAGCTTCCATACCACACTGTCACACAGTTGGGCAGAACACTCTCAATGGTGCAGCGGTAAAAGTTTGTCAGTATGTGGGGGGACAGATGGTCCTTCTTCAGTCTCTTTAAAAAGTAAAGACGCTGCTGTGCCTTTTTGACCAGACAAAAGGTGTAACTTGAAGCTAGAGATCCGATCAGCAACTGACTGTTAACTACGTTACCTGCATCACACACAAAACAGTACCTTCTCTACACCATCAAATCAAATCCTTGTGAACTTTTCATAGGGGTCATCAGGTAGGCACCTCCCTTCGTCAGTGATTTGCTAAGTCAAGCCCACGACACCTCCGGAAGGCTCAGCAGTGATGTCTGGCATCCCAGACTCACTTCCCTCCGAGTTCACCTCATAAGCCCACTACCTATGTTCAGCTGTACATACTATATACACCACTCATTATACACAATGTAAATTCTTGGCCAACCCAGTGGCTAAGGCTATAACCCCTCTGGCACTGTTAACACATGCTCAGTGCCCTTGGTTCCATATAGGATTTACACCATTTGTATAAACCATATTATATCTAGTTTTTCCCTGAACATTTCCACTCATCCTGAGCCCTTTTTATCCACAACCACTGGCTAGCTCTCTCGGCTACATCTGACAGTTCTTTTACAGCTATCGCGCACGGCCTTTAATTCCAAGTTCAATTAGCAGAGATGTGGTGGACTTTGCTACAAAACCTCTAACCCCTATCTCTACTGGTCGAATATATGCCTGCCAGCCACAATCTCTTACTTCCACTACTAGCTCTGAGTACATTAATTTCTAATTAAAGCTGTCTCAATTTCATCCTCAAATGGAACTGTCAGCTCTATAAAATAAACTATCCTCCTGCTCTCTGAATACAACACCATGTCAGGCCTTAACGTAGTTACCATGATGCAGTGTGGAATCTGCAATCTGATGTTTACATCCACTATTAGCCTCCAATCTGGTGCTTCACTCCAACTAACAATGTTCAACTTCTGTGTTCGTTCTCCTCTATACTGCCCCTTATGCACAAAATTAATTAACCTCCTGCCACTACCAACCGCCATACTGTTAATCTCTATGCGCTTTCTATTGAGCACCCCTGCTAGCGTCCTGAGCACCTGATCGTGCCTCCATGTGTACCGACCCTGCGTTAAGCTAACCTTGCATGCCGACAAGATATGCTTCAATGTCCCTTCACTACTACATAACTTACAATTTGGATCATCACCTACCCACTGACCAAGGTTTTGTGGTGTTGGAAGGACATTGAACGTCGCTCCAAGCAGGAACTTGATAAGGCTCGCATCCATCACCCAGAGCGCTCTTCAGGTGATTTTCCGCTTTTCTACCTTGTCCCATCTTAGCCACTGCCCCGTTTTACCTAGTCTGCTGCCACTGCGCACTGCACTTCCTCTTCCTGTTTGCGAATAAAACTAGTAATCATGTGCCTCCTCTTAGGTGATATTAGGTTAGCTTATTGTCTTCTTGTCTTTGCAGGTTGACTAGTGTAGAAAGTTCTGGACAATTGATACTACATGGCTCTTTCCTAGTAGGATTCTGGTCTGAGTTCTTGAATCCTGGTTTACCTTTACTAGCTTCAGATACTCCAAGAATTTAACTAAGCACTTTTGTAAGTCGCTCTGGATAAGGGCGTCTGCTAAATGCCGTAAATGTAAACATAAATGTAAACGATGTAGCCTTATTAAATGCTTTTCACACATCACCTGACCCTAGCCCTCCCACTTTGTACCTGCCCTATCAAATCTCTATGCTCCAATGCCCTTTTAGCTAACTGTACTGCTTCACATGCATTTCACTTTATTCCTGACTTTATGATTGGGGCTGCTGCTTTAATTACAGCATCTTTTGTCCCTAATAGCAACATTTTGTGACCTGCCTTCATACATTTAACTTCCCCACTAAGCTTGTCAGCGGCAACTCTAACATCCCTCTCCCAAACCATGCCATGCTACTTAGACAACGCGGAACTCCCAGCCACTTTCTTACTGCATTATTTATCAACCCTTCCAGACTCTGCACCTGAGTAATTGGCACCTCATAAACTGTCAGTGGCCACCTTATTCTTGGAAGCAAACCATACTGTAAACAACACAATTTTAATTTACCTGGCAACAACGACTTATCTATGCTGTTAATAGTTTCCACAAATTCCTTCCTCATCTCCATTACCTGCTCTTTATCATTCAAAGCTGCCCTGTACCATCTACCTAAACTCTTGACTGGTTTCTCTAGGACAGTAGGTATTACCTCTTCCTCCATCAGGAACCTTTCTCGCACCAGTTTCCCTTTCACAATAGACACACTCCTAGACTTACTGGGCTTAACCTTCATTCTTGCCAGTTTAAGGTTATTACCTAACTTTTCCAACAACCGCTGTTTACATGGTAGAGTAGTTGTTAGTGTCATCATATTGTCCATGTATGCCCTAATTGGAGATAGCCAGGTACCGTTGAGCAACCTCTCCCCGCCTACGACCCATTTAGAGGCCTTGATTATCAACTCCATTGCTATTGTAAACACTAATGGAGAGACTGTGCACCCTGTCATTACACCTATCCCTAGTCGTTGCCACGCTGTGACATGCTCCCCTGTACTAAAGCCGAACTGAATATCTTCAAAGTAAGCCTTAACCAGCCTTGTAACCTTATCTGGTAAAAAATTCAAATGCCTTTGACATTAAGGCATGTGGAACAGAACCAAAAGCATTAGCAAAGTCTAAAAACACCACATGGAGGTCTTGTCTCTCTGCCAAATCGTATTACTATGCTCCAAACATGCAGCAAATCCTGAAATCCCTGCCTTCTGCACTGAAGTATCTATTAGCTTATTAGCCTTTAGATATGTCGTCAGCCTCTTTGCGATTATACTAAAGATAATCTTACCTTCCACATTAAGTAGACTAATAGGCAAAACTGATCAATAGAGACAGAATCCTTCTCCTTTGGTATAAAAATTCCCCCTGCTCTTCGCCACTCCTTTGGGATAATCCCCTTCTTCCACACTACCATCATGGTCTTCAATAAAAACCTCAAGACATCAGGTTCATACATGCGAAATGGCACCCATTAGGCCCTGGTTCCGAGCCTGCTCTTGCCTGCTTCACCATCTCTTGCAACTTACTCCACCTAGGGGGACGAACATCCATCTTCTTCACAATCCGAACAGATACTTCAGCAGAGCCATTTGTATGAGGTGAATCAGCTGGCTGGATTTTCCAATGCCAGTTGGTTCCATTTTGAGCTGAAGTCTCCTCCACATCAGACCTGTCTAGCCCATCCAGAAACTGATACAACTGCTCCAGGACAGGTTTAGCACCAACAAAATTAGTCCCTGCATCAGACCAAATCTTCTGAGGATGTTCTCAAATTGCTGTAAACCTCTGATAAGCCATCAGGAAGCTTTCAGTTAACATGGTGTTAGCCAGCTCTGTGTGGATTGCTCTACTGGCCATACAGCAGAATACGACTCCCCAAACCTTCATACTGACTCTCTTCTTCACAGCATCTTTACAGCATCTGTGAACTCAAATGGAGCTGGCCTGGTTCTCTCTTGAGGCAGATCACCCATCACTTGCTGACATCTTCTAGCTCTGGCCTTCTTGCAAAATACACAGTTTTCAATTATTCTTTGCGCAATTCTTTGGCCCTTGATGACCCAAGCTCTCTTTCTCACTTTCAGTACTTGATATTCCACTTGATAAAACTGCCTCCCACTTTGGAGTTTCCAAGATCGTACTGTGAGCTGCAAAGCACTTCACTACCCTCCAGACCTGGGCGACCATCTTAACCAGTTGACTTAGGTTGCTGAACCAAATTTCATCCACCAGGTTTTACACAGCAGCACCTGCAGGTGGCCTCCAACACTCATCTGGTGGCTCTTTCTTCACCTGATCTTTTGTAAGTGTGGCAGTAAATGATTTCTTCTGCATCTTTCCAACGCTCTCTCTGGCAGTTGCTGCTACATCCTTTGCAGACTTAATTAGCCACTCATTAGCTGGTAGACTCATTAACATTGGTCCTTGCTGCCATGGTGAATTTTCATCCAAATCTTTTGGGCCAGCCCCACGAGTGATAATATCAGCAAAGTTTAGTGGTCCAGGGATCCACCACCAATCATGAAGTTGCATGCTGCTTTGGATTTCTCTAATCCTGTTGGCAAAAAAGGTCTGAAAGCCATAGATCTCGTGCTGAAATGCACCAAAAGTTGTTTGGCTGTCAACAAAGTGGTACCACCACTTGACTTGAATTCAGCCATTTTGCTTGAAAAATTTCTTTAAACGGGTGGTGAGTAGTGCTCCACAAAGCTCTGCCTAAACTGCTTCCCCCTTGTGGTCTAAAGGAGTCAGCTTAGCTTTCGACTCCACCAGCCTCACCATAGAACCTCTGCAAGTACAGGACAGCACCATAGACATGCTCGCTGCCATCAGAGAACATGATTGCATTGGGTTCAGCTGGTAAGCCTGCTGGTGTCAGGGCTCTATGAAACTTGACCTTGCTGGGTGGCAGTTGGGGCTTGCTGGCTTTAAGGAGGATGAATGGAGACTTCACAGGTGTGTTCTTCATATTTCAGAGTAGCAGTTCTCATAGACATTGCAAAGTGAGTCCTCGATGTGTGGGCTGATACAGTGACCTCCTCAAACAGCTCAGTATGGGTGCCAGCAACTGTCTTTCCTATTGGCCCGTCCCACAGCATGAGGTCCCCCACTATACAGATTTTCTGTGGAGCCAGCTGACCCTCCTTGTGACTTACAAGGAGCTGGATATCTTTTGGCCTTTGCAGCTCTCTGAGCAGGATTGTCTGGGAAGAACACTTGCAGCTTTTTGGCTGACACCTGTCTGTGGATCTGCAATGCTGTCTAAGCCATAGCAAACCAGCTGGTGGTACTTGAGAGTGCCTCTTAAGGTGTTAATATGTATTTTCAGGAGCTATTGCTTTGTTTTGACAAAGACTTTCATGCCTCCCACCCCATGAACCACAAGTGTGATGTCTTCACTTCTGAGATTGAGCTGACCTGCTGCCTCATGGGTGATATAATTCAAGTCAGAAATTAGGTTGATCAGGGTCTCAATTTTCTGCCCAGCATTAGCTGTTATTTCCAAAAGCATCATGATGACAGGCCACTCCACTAGGCCAATCTCTGCCAGAAGACTTGGGTGATTCTTTGCAATATGGGAGGTGCTCGCTGCTGTGTTACAGAATGTGTCCCAGAATTGTTGGGCTAATTCAGGTGAGAGCTTTCCTCTTGTTGCCACCTCCCACTGTGTTGCCTTTGCTCCTTCTTTTGGGCCGTACTGCCTCTGGATGCTTCAGCATCTGGACACAGATAGTAGTGGTGGTCTCTCTTGTCCTCACACTCAGGATTTTTCCACAGGAATGATGTGTTGCACTGATTGTCATCATCATGGACCTCCAGACATTTCCAGCAGGCTCCCAACTTTCTCTTATGCTTAAGGTCCCCGCAGACAATACATCCTGAGGGATGGCTACTTGACTGGTTTGAGGCTGTTTTTGGCCTGCCTTTGCTCAGGTCGGATTTTTTTCCTTGGCGGCTCTTCATCCCTCAATTGGTCCAGCTGTTCATAGATGCTCTCTTGACGCTTGAGGAAGGTCAAAAGACTGTTAACACATTATTCCTGCTTTTTTTTCTTCAATGTATCAGGAAGCGTGCTTTCTATTGACTTTGTCACTAGAGGATTCTTTAAAGCGCCAGTGTCACAGAGGTCACTCAGGTTTTGAAGGGCTTTCTTATCAGCTTGGATGAGCTCAACAATTTTCTTGGGCTGGTGACTTTTGACAGCTGAAAGTCTCTGGAGCTCCTCAACTATTCCAAATCGGTTCTCCAGGACCCAAAAGATGTCATCTGTTGTGTTATAGGCCATTAATCAAAGTTGTCTCATTATTTTATCATTCATAATGTCAAGACATTAGAACTTTTTGAATTCTTTTGACCCCTTGGGTTCTCCTTGCCTCTGAGGGGCCTCCCAGTCTCTTTTCCAGCGATGAAAGTCATCTGATGCCAGTGAACTTAGGGAGGAAAGTTGGCTTCAGTCTAATGGCTGATGTTGGGTATCTGATGGAAGTTGCACTCACAAATCATTCAGCGTCTTCTTTAGCTTTTGCTTCAATGAACTCTGCTTTTCTGGACATTAATTTGGGGATGATCTGCTCAAACTCTCTAACAGGCCACTGGAAGTCTTTTTGTTCAGCAGGAGGGGCCCAACACTTCCACTGTGTGTGCAGCTCCTTCGCCCTCTTTCCATGTAGTCGAACATGGCCTCTTTATTTCCCCCAGGTTCAAAGTAATTCACACTCTGCAGCCTTTACCACCATCATCAGTTCCTCTTCTCTGAAGTTAGCCCAGAGTGTTTTTCAAGTGAGGTCCTTCAGCCCTGTCAGTTTCATCCCATACTCGCCTGCAGTTTTCCCAACATTGGCCTTTTGCTGCATACTCAGCCCGGGAACTCACAATCTGCATCCAGTTCCACCTCTGCTAGGTACTGCAACTACATTATCATTTGCTTCCATGACTTTGTTGGCCTCAATTATGAGTTTTTTTTAAACTGTCTCTGAGCTCCTCTTCAGACATTATGCATCCGGGCAATGTTGTTGGCCAACAAAGAGAATTGCCCTTTTACAGATGTCCTATTGGCCTTGAGTAGCTCCAGTGACTTTGAGTCAGCCATCTTCCTTTCCACAAGGACTTGGGCTCGGTGCTGTTCAGTGTGTTACCAGGCCTATGGACTTTCAGGCCTGATCAGTTCCTCTTCAGGATACTCTGCTCTATTCTTTACAATGGTGTTTTTTTTTACTGTCCCCTTACTGTTTAAAGTTCCCCTTACTCTACTGAGATTTAAACTGCAGTTTTCTACACTTGAAAAGGCAGCTTGCTTAGAATTCACTCAATGACCAAGATTCAGACTTTTTTTCTTTTCTTTTATTTTGAAATTTGCCCAGGCTAATACAGGTGAAAAAAACACAAACAGATGGTCAAAAAATGTAACCCTAGAAACCATAATTAATCAACATAACCCAAATTCAAATACTTAATACCAGAAATTAATCTCATAAATAAGCAGAAAATACCCATATGTAAAGTATCTGAAATAAATTAAATAAATTTTTAAAGCATTATTTAATAATAATTTGAACCTTACAACTTTTAGCAGCTTTTTAACTCCTGTAAATATGCACAAATCATATTTATTTAAATTACTTTTAGCTTGAATACTTTTTAAAACACACCACATTTTTAACTGTACTTTTCACCAATATATATTACACATTTTATCTTGCATTTCAATCACATGATTCACCACAGCACATTTCAACTTGTAGACATGATTAGTCCATCACTCAACCCCATTGTGAGCTGCAAAGACACACAAAACCATCAAAGCTCACCGGCTCCTTCTTCAGTCTTTGCTAACTTTAATCATGAGGTCTCCTTTCCCCATGTGCAGATTCTTCAACCATTCTCCCACACACTGCTTGCTCCTCACTGTCTTGTGTGTGAGTGCCTCCAAACTTCTCTGATTCCCAGATTGTTTCCACCTGGTGCACTCAATCAGCTGCTCTCAGGCTGGGAGACACACCCAAACCTGAAGCACTCAGGCAGAGAGGGACGCAGTTTTCAGTTCAACTCAACACAGACTGTGTGAGTCCGTGTAAAGAATGGCACCTGCGTAAAATACTGCACACTCCAGAAGGGATGCTTATCCAGGAGATTTTGCAATGTTACAAGAAAATAGAACGATTTCAAAGTCAAGCGCTATTCTGAATTTTGATTCTGTCATGTGTGAAGGTCTTCTGCAGGTTTGGGGACATCTAAGGCATTCATCTGTTGCGTTGAGGTGAGAAACCCAATCATTGTCCCAAAATGTCACATTGCAAAATTGATGGTGAACTATTACCATGCAAAAGTGCAGCATCAAGGGCACCACTTCACAGAAAGGGCTATGAGGGCTGCTTGGCTGTGGGTTATTGCAGGCAAGAAGCTAATAGGCTCAGTCATCCACCACTGTGTCACCTGCCACAAATTGAGTGGGGAGTTTAAGGTTCAAAAGATGACTTACCTACCCCCAGAATATCTGAGCCCATCACCACCATTCGCATTCGTAGGTTGGATGTGTTTGGCCCCTTGGACGTAGTCACTCGATGCAGCAGAGGAAGCATAGCCCATAGTAAGTGGTGGGCTATTCCCTTCACATGCATAAGCACCAGTGCAGTACATATGGAGCTCATTGAAAGCATGGATTCACCCAGTTGCATCAATGCCTTGAGGAGGTTTTCCACTCTGAGGGGGCCAGCAAAGCAGCTGAGATCAAACCAAGGTATAAACTTTGTCGGGGCTAGCGCTGAACTGAGCATGAGACCAGTGTGTGTGTGAGCGCATGATTGGTGTAGCCTGCAGAATACTTGACTCTATCCTCCTACAAAGAAAGCAAAGAGACCTGACTCATGAAGTGCTATGTACCTTGAGGGTAGATTTGCGTGAAAAAGCATGCTACTTTTTTACATTTTTATAATACTGTTGTCCTTAATACGTACTGTCATTCAATCTGTTGCATTAACCCTTCAGAAAGCAATGACTGTAAGTATTAAGTGATACTGATATGACTTGAATATAATATAATTTGATAATTACGAGTGTCGCGACCTTTTGATGCTATCCAATCAGTTGCATTTGTATTGCTATTGTTATTAATGAGTGGAACGTATTTGAGTCTTTTTTTTCTGTTTCTTGTATTTGTAGTTTCACCCTGTTTGAGTCATTAAATTTTCCTGGCTCTTAAAAGGAGTTTGGCTGGATGTTTAATCTATGTTAATGCTTTGGAAGCATAACACATAGAGAGGGCACTACAACTGTTAAACATGTGTATTTACAGAAAACATTAGAATAATTTATGGTAACTTGAAGGATAGCCTATATAAGAAATAACATTGTATTCTCATAAAAGGTCAGCAAAGATCTTTGTATAGAAAGCAGAAGACCCAAGTATTCTGTAAACAATCAAATTCCATATAAGTATATACATAGGTTCATGAAATGCTTTGTTAATAACTAGTAATAGATAGTGTCAAATTTATAAGAGAGTCAATTAAAGTAGACCAAACAATTAGACATTATGCAAAGTAAATATATATTTGTTTGTCTTTGTGTCATTCAATCCATGAAGCACAAACATAACTTTCCAGAGGAATTTTGCATCACTTCTTTTCAGTAAATTCAAAGTGTTACAGACTCTGGCACTAGAGCTACAGCGTGACGCCAGGCGGAGTGCATAAACCCACCCACAAGTCAACACCGGTGAGCGCACCTGTTGTCCATCGTTGGAGTTCTAGTGCCCGCCGCTTTGAAACTCTTATACTGAGTCAATCGGAAACTGGGGTTTCCCACCAACTTCTGTATTTAAGCCCTGTACTTCCGAGGATCCCCTTGTGTTTGCATTACAAAGCTTTTCTACCATGTTGGATTACTGTTGTGAACCCTAATGAATAACTGTGCCTTTTTTCTGTATTTGTGATCTCCCAAGGCAAGCTGGTGGGTGACCACCACCAGGTGCTGAACCAGTTGTCCAGCTAAGGTCCAACAGCTGACACTGAGAATGTATCTGGCACCGCTAGCAGTGCCCAACCTGGAGGAGTTTCTTACTGCAGTGGTCCCTATATTTTGCTGACCAGGAGGACCTCTCAGACCACCAGGAGATCTCCCACATGATCAGCCATCTCAATGGGAGCCAGTGCTCAGTACCGCATTCCGCCAGGGTCTCAACTCTGATGTCTTGCCAGAACTCACCTGCTGGGATGATTCCACCTTCTTGGATGCCCTGATTACCTTAGCCATCTGATCTCCTGCACCAGCGGCGCAACCTCCACCCTCCGACCTAGTCTGCCTTACCACCAGCTCTACTCAGCCTCCAGTACAACCCATGCAACTGGGACGATCAGAGCTGAGGACCCATAAGAGAGACAGAGAAGGCACAGTAGTAGTATTTTATAGTTGATGTGAATTTTGCCAGTGCAGTGTGGATAAGACAGGGGTGATATGTTCATATTTTCTGGTATTTTCTAGTAAGGATTCTGGCTGCTGCATTCTGGACAACTGCAGGTTGTTTATGCACCTACTGGAACAACCAGACAACAAGGCATTACAATAATCCAACCTAGAAGTAATAAAAGCATGAACCAGTTTTTCTGCATCATGTAGTGACATCATATTTCTGATCTTAGCAATGTTTCTAAGATGATAGAAGGCTATCCTGGTTATATTATCTACATGAGCTTCAAAAGAAAAACTAGAATCAATAATCACACCAAGGTCTTTACAGATGTACATGGTGTAACTGAAAGACCATCCAGAGTCAACAAGGAATCAGAAACTTTACTTCTAGCTGCCTTTGGTCCTAGTACTAGTACTACTGTTTATCAGAATTTAGTAATAGAAGATTGTTCAGCCTCCACTGTCTTCCAATGTTCTTCACACATTCTTCAACTTGACTAAACTGGTGTCTCTCATCCAGATTTGCAGACACATATAACTGTGTATTATCAGCATAACAGTGAAAGCTGATACCGTTTTTCCAAATAATATCACCCAAAGGTAACATATACATATATAACATATATAAACAGAGAACCTTCTGGAACACCATCTTTACCTTACTTGGCATACAATAGTCACCATTTACATTTACAAACTGATAACGGTCAATCAAATAAGACCTGAACTAGGACAAGGCTGTTCCCTTAACTCCAACAACAATCTCACACATTTGCATCTCAGAGAATAGAATTATGTGACCCAGTAGTATTAGGGAAACTGGCTAAAGTTCAAGTTCACAGCGACAAGACAAAATGGCCACTGACAACATTGCAATACCAATCCTGTTCTCAGTCACCAGTGTTTTAGTCTTTCCCCATTTTTTTGTGTCTAATTACTGATTATGTACACCCATGTTGTGTTTCCTTCAGCTGGGTGTCTGGCTAGTTAAACCCCATGTATCCATGTGCAATCTCTGAAATACTTGGATTTTCAAGAGAGCTTGTACTATGCTGTTATTCTGGGTTTAATTATCTGCTACAGATTTCTGTTTGGATTTTGATTCTTAGGTAATTCTTTGATAACCTGTTTGTTGATTGCCTAACCTTTGAGCCTGATTTTGTGGGCGGATTATGATTTAGATTTATTTACCCTTTTCTTTGTCATTAATCACCTGCTATTGTGTCCAACCCTGTCTTGATAAGTGTTTTACACTGCTGTATGACAGAATGTAACCATTATCATTATAGACACAGCAGATGCTGATCAGCTTCATGACTCAGTGTACAGTCAGGTGAGGCCACAAAGTGCTACCATACCCAAAGGCGTGTTTACCAGTGTGTCAGCCACATTGCCTTGGCCGTCTAGTGGCAGCTCGCATCATGGTCTGGCCCCTTATCAAGTTTAAATAAAAAAGGTAAACTGTCATATATTTATATTGATTCCAAATAAAATTAGATATTTCATGCATTTTTTGTTGGTGCAATGGCATGTCCTGTGCACAGCTCTCTTTAGGTCATCCCAAAGGTTTTAATTGGATTCTGGTTAGGGCTCTGGCCGGGCCATTCCAAAAGAAGGTTTGCTTTGGATATTTCTCATGCTTAAAATTTGAAAGTCATGCCTGAATGTTTTTTATTACCAAAATTGAGTAATACTTGGAACATAATTCCTTGACTAAAGACGAAGTTCCAGCTGAAGAAAAACAGGCTCAAAGGATAATCCTACTATCATGCTTCACTGTGGGCACAGAGATCTTCTGGTGATGCACAGTGTTTTTTTTTTTTTAATTTCAGTAAAATCCGACTAGAACAGTTGAATCTTGTGGGGTAATCAGAGTCATTTTAATTCAAGGCAGGCATGTACTGACTGCTATTTAAAATTAGTCTCAATGTGATTGTTTAATTCTGAATTATAAGAGGGTGTTCACACTTAAGCAGCCACATTATTGTAAGTATATTTATTTTTATTTTATCTATTTTATTATATTTATTTATGTTACACCAGGTCAGTCTGCACAGTCTACTAAAAACATTATTTTGCAGTGCTCAGCTATCGTAGTAGGTGGTAAGTGTGGTACAGTTGTAACATCATCGGCTCCCATGTGAGAGACCTGGTTTCGATTCCCAGTCTGGGCAGTCAGTCTGTGTCACACCAATAGGGGTCCTTGGGCAAGACGCCCTAACAATACATTGGCCTACCTGTAATACCAGTAACCTTGTAAGTCGCTCTGGATAAGAGCATCTGCCAAATGCCGTAAATGTAAAATGTAGTATTCACGTTTCATTACAAAATAAAGAAATGCTGTCAAACATTATTTATTACTTACCTCTCTAGTTACTGTCCAAACAAAACAGAAGAATAAATAACCGGTCTTAACAAGTGGGGGTGCAGTATGTTCATGACATTCATTTTGTGTGTACAAACAGTGGTAATAAACCTACACTATCGTTTAATTTAAGAAGCGCATATTCTACATTTATTCAGTGTTTTTACCCAAAAAAATAACTCGCTTATTTTGTCAGACCTGAGTAAGTTACGAACAGTATTACCTGCTGTACTACAAACATCAAGAATGTGAAATGTTTGCCTTTCTGTCTGACACAGCTCCACACATGGCACTTGAACATGTCAGAAAGGTAAAGGAATTTATACATGACGCTTTCTATTCAGCCCATGCTGTCTCAAAACTGTCAATTGTGAATGTGAAGCCGAAGCCCACCTAGCCCAGTGGTGGCCACCACACAGCACAACACAAACCTGCCCACAATATATGTAATATATCTACTTTAAAAACATAAACAATTCACATGGGTGAATGTTTTCATGTGTTGAGACATCATCAAGTGAATTTGGGAAAATCTGACAAAACTGATGCATAAACATTTTCACAAAAATTGCAGATATGTGCAGATATTTCTACTTAGGGTTACATAGCTGTCTGCCTTTAAAAATAATGTTTAGTAAGGAGCCACCTAACAAATGTTTTGATGATGAATTGATTTATTCATGCACATTGATTTTAGGTTGATGTAACATTGTTTCAATGTTAAGTTTCGATGCATAATAACACAATAACATAAAATCAACCATTGCATACGACTTCATGGTTGATTTTATTGGTTCATGGCTGACCCAATGTCGAATTCAAGTGACTTAGGAAACAACTTTCAATCTTGTTTATACGTAATTATACAACTTATATTATCATAAATGCTGTTAACACCTGTACATGTTTAGACATGTCATACACTCAGGCATGTGGGCTATACTAAAAAAAAGCTACAAACTGTAACCAAAGTTAAGGACTGCCTTCCTGATCCAGGCAAGTGTGTTCCTAGTGTGTGTTTCACTATATGGATTAGTTAAATGTGGAGGTCACCTTCCTCTTTGTGCAAGCACAGTAAGCAAATGGTTCACTTAATACAGATAATTGTCTTATACCTCTTCAAAGCTTTTTGTGGCATCTAGTAATTAAGAATTGTATATTTGTACTCAAGTTCTAGGCATCATGTCTTGATTTTGTATACAATATAATATTATATATAATTTTGTATACATTACTGTATGGCTCATTTATGGCACTGTCATAGCTTATAAACACTGAAAACTGGTCTGTCAACACTAGCTTTTCATATTGAGAATGACTGAGTAAATGCACCCAGACTGCACCTTACATCCATTGATGTCCATTGCCTTTAGCACAAGGGTGGGATGAAGATTTATAAATTTCTCTTTAAATAACTGAAGCCATACAAAAGAAACTGTTGTAAATAATTGCCATAACTATCCTTCTTATTGTGTTGTCTTTTGGCATCTATTGGGCAGTCATGACCTGTTGTGTAAACTGTTGATAAAGCATATATGTATATTTATACAGTACTGTTATGATTTGCAGTAATAAGGTAAAATAGTCAGTCTGAATAAAGTATTAAAGGTTACAGAATGCCCAAATCCTAATTGTTATTTCAGTCAGAAGAAATTGTGTAGTTTCATGTACAGTGTACTCAATTGTTAACCTAAACCCTTTCTCGGCAGATGGTAACTTGTGGTCAGTGCATGTTGTCTATTATGAACATCCATGCATAAACATTCACATTTATTTTACTTGCATTCAGATGTTAATAGTTTTGCTTTTTCATTTATATAAATAACTTTCCCTGTAATATTTTGTTGTTGAAGAGCATATAGATATACTGTACCATAGCAATGAAAAATGGCATTAAAACCACCAGACAATCACTTAAACAATCTTATTCAGTTGATAGTAGCTATTCTCTAAAAACATGCAGTGTTTGAGTTTAAGTTTTGGCTGATGGCAGTCAGATAAACATGGATCAGCTGTAAATCATGTAAAGGTTCACAGGACAGCAACTGCACTGCAAATGGGATTAGGTGCGAATGTTTAAAATGATAATTATATCAGTTTATTTGGGTTAGTACAATAAATACATATATGTAAGTTATGTATTTACCCAAGAAAGTTCACCAACCAATCACAACGCTGATTCCACATCATGTTTTCAACATTAAACAACATTAATTTATAGTTGATTTTAGGTCATCAACCAAAACAAAAAAAACCCCACAAATCAACATTGATTTAACGTCCCTTTTCTATCTGGGTTGTTAGCTAGAAAAGTATTTCTCATGATTCGAACAAGTTTTTGGACATTTAAATAGTGAAAATTAATTAATTCAAATTGTATTCAAATACAGGAGTATCTGAGACAGCGAACAGTTAAGTGAAGAGCCAATGAAAAGTGAGACTTTGATGATACAAGAGACTTTAACTCTGATTTTGGTGGCAGAGACTGGTGTGGGACTATAAGGATAATCAAGGGGATAACTTGTTTTCCATTGCTAAATGTCTTCATAAAAGTAGCTCGATTAATAAAGATGGGGGAAAGTGACTAACCAGATTTTAGTGATGGAGTTCATTGCAAAAGGGAAATATATTTATTGAGATATATCTGTAAACCAGTAAAAAAATACAATGTTTTCCCATCTATTAGCTGTGCTGCAAAGCCTTACATTTATGCCAGTACAGTTTTACAATCCCTTGTCGTATTTGGGTCAGCTTAAATCCATATATTATTGGGTTTAGAAGAGGAGGCACAACAAGAAACTCAATGCCTAAGATGTTACGCAGAGCTTGCAGTCCCGGGCTTTTGCCATAACGAGCATACATGGTTTCAAAGAGCAGGGCAATAGTGAAGTTTGTGAGTGCCATTAAATGGGGAAGGCATGTCTGCATGAATTTTGCCCACTGTACCTTGGACCTTAAAGAAGCTCTAATAATGAAAATATATGATACAATGATGAACACAGCTTGCGATGCATGTGAGAATATTAAAAAGTACCCATAAATGTTGTTCACGGTCACATCTGTGCAAGACAGCTTAACAACTTCCCAGTTAGAACAGTAAAGCATGTCAATGACATTACTACATAATGGAAGTTTGGCAGTGAGCAAAACCCCAACAGAGGACTCTAGTATGGAGCACAACCAAGTAAAAATCAACAGTTTTAAACCTTTCTGAAGGGTCATAATGGAATGATACTCCAAAGGTTTACAAATGGATATGTATCTGTCATATGACATGACTGTTAAACATGTGTATTCACAGAAAACATAAGAATAAATTATGGTAACTTGTGAAAGACACCCTATATAAGAAATAACATGGTATTCTGATAAAAGGTCAGCCAGGATCTTTGGATAGAAAACAGAAGCCCCAAGTATGCCATTAACAAACAAATTGCATATAAATACATACATAGGTTCATGAAGTGCTTTGTTAAGAATGATTGTAATAGCGAGTGTCAAATTTATAAAAATAGTCGTAATATAGACAATTAGACCAAATGTGAAATAAATTTGTTTGTTTGCCTTTGTGTCATTCAATCCATTAAGCACAATTCCATGAATTCCAGAGGAATTTTCCATCACTTCTTTTCAGTATATAAGAAGGTCATTTAAAATAAGAATATTCTGAATGGTTCCCAACTTCTTGTGCCAATGTGTCTGCAAACAGTTTTAAGGGTTCCCATCATGATCATTGATTGGAAGTAAGGTGTTTGCTGTTTACAAATGAACCAGTGGGAGATCTCCCAGAAGGCAGAGTTTGCTAAGAGTTATTCCATATGGGATTAATTTTATCAACAGCCTTGGCAAATGACAACGTTGCCACTTATCCTAATGATGAATACAGATGCATAGATCAATTCACTTTTATAGTTTTATAAAATTATCACAACTCGATAGTTAGCAAAGCTAGTTCGTTAGTTTATAAGATAGTTAGAAAATCAGTGAGATTAATTTTATTATTATATACTGTATATATTGTCTGGCACCAACTAATGTGCCTTGATAATAAAATTTGATGTAACAGTTTAATACTCAGAGATACAAAAAAGGCACATTATATTTTTAAATTCATGACAGCACGTTCCTATTTAGTTGCTGTGCTGTCAGCCACAGTTGAGCTTCCACAGCACTCTGTCACACAGTTGGTCAGAATGCTCTCAGTGGTGCAATGGTAAAAGTTTGTAAGCATATGAGGGGATAGATAGACTGTCACCACTTTGACTGATTCCAAACAATCAGTCAAAGTGGTGAATTGTTCTAGCACCCGTATAGACTCCTTAACCACCTTGGTCACTGTCTTTCACCACAGAGGAAGTCAGAACTAGCCAACTGCCACCACCGCATAACCATCAGCCCAGTGATCATCATCGTCTAGGGCAGTCTAATTTGTTTGATCAACCCAGTCTATTCATCTGTTTTGTTTGAATATTTGAAATATGTATGAATTATTTAGTGCTTTGTAAAATTCCAATGATATCAGCGAGGGAATAATTCACAGGAGCATAGATATTTTCATTGGTATTAAATATGTACTAAGAGTTGAAATCAACAAGACTGCTAATTGAGCAAGACATGGAACTTCCTGCTCTGTGTTAAACATAGGGTGGTCTAAAGTCCTAGTGTTCTGACAACACTTATACATTTGACAGCGTTTTAACAAACATAATTAAAGTTTCAAGTTTACAAAGTAAAAAAACAAAACAAAACAATGTTTTGACTCATAGACGTAATTGCGATGTTCAAACGTTTGGTGGAGTACTACCATTAATGTTGCATGATGGATCTGTTTTATGTAAATATGAATGAGTGAGTAATGTTACGTACATATTCTTAAGGAATTGCAGAAAATCTGTGAATTTCATTGTTTGATACAATTCTCAGAAGCTGCGTAGGCATGCATGCTGTGGAGTACCAAGTTGCCTTGATAGCACCTGTTAAAAAGGAATAAAAATAGTTATTGATTGTTTTGATTTTTCTGTTCCTTTCTGTAATAAGCATACTTGGTTTGTAATGGCTTAATTTGAGAATGAAGAGCATCATTTGAGTTACAGATTATTAGCAATATAGTCTTACCAGGAAACATTGACAAGAGAAATACACTTGTATTGAGTCCATATATTTATTTTAACATTTTAACATTTCATAATCTTAATAGATTTAAGACATTAAGTGTGATGAAAAGACTTAGATATTGTTGGTTATTTCAATAAATCTTACTAAGCAAAATTTGGCAGATTTTTTTTTTTTAATATAAAGATTAATATATAGCTTTATATTTTTTTGTCTAGGTTTTATGAGGTGATCTTTTTGCAGTGTAGGGGCTGCAGGTGACATACTTAAACAGCTTTACTGTCACCTCCATAGGCAGCAAGTTTCTCAGCCAGCCTCTGCATGTGGTGTGTGGTGACAGATATTGGCTTCTAGGGAGTGGGTGGCAACCACTGTGTCTGACTTTGCTCTTATGCTCTAATGCTCCTATGCTTGAGTTCTGTCTGTTCTTGAGCTCTGTTTAATAAAACAGATGCCTAAAACTAATAAAGCAGATGCATAAAGCAGCATATCATCACAAATCCCTCATATCTACTGTGAAGCATGGTGGTGGAGGGTTTTGGGCCTGTTTAGTGGCCATAGGAACTGGGAACATGCAGTGACCGAGACAATGATAAACTCCACTTTATACCAAAATATTCTTGAAACAAATGTAAAAAGCAAATCTGTCCACACCTTACACTGAAAGTGATTCATACATCTGAATAAAAAGAAAAAAAAAATCAATGTTTTACAATGCCCAAGTCAATTTTAGTAAAAGTTTATATAGAAGTTGATGAAGACAACATAATTATTGTTATAAGCCCTGAAATTCTTTTTCTTTGTCCCTTAGGGGAGCATATCCTGGAACTTTATGTTCAGGTGGGCCACCACATAGGACCAGAACAGCTTTAATGTATCTTGGGATTGATAAATAGGGTCACAGAAACTTATTCTTCCAACAGATATTCCCTCATTTTACATTTGAATTATGGATGTGAGGAGTGCTGTCTAACACATGGCTCCAAAACACTCATAAGAGTTCACCTAGGTTGATCTACATAAGCCTTGTAACACATGGATTTATGCAGATTAATTCAGGATGTGACCATGCAAGTGCATTTTGTGGATGATTGACTGTGACCACCATATGTGGGCCTTTCCCAAATTTTCCCCAAAAATTGGAGTACATGATTATCTAGAATTAAAAACCAAGACAGTGCTAAAGTTCTTATTATAAAGTGTTATTATATGGTAAGCATGTCTGTATAAATTTAACCCTTTCTGTCTAGACAATTTGACTATGTAAGTATAGATAGATAGATAGATTAGATAGATTCAACTTTATTTTCATTGCTCAGTGAAAGTACAAGGCAACGAAATGCAGTTAGCATCTACCAGAAGTGCAAATAGTAGCAATGTGCAGATGAAAAACAAATATGAAAAAGTAATGTGCAATATCAGAGTGCAAATATGGAAAGTTGTGCAATTGAAACAGAGCATAGTGCAATTATGAGTGATAAATACATGAGATAAAATATGTGGATAAAAAAATAGTAATAATAGATACAGAATAAATATGTAGAATGGTTAAATATTTAACTGAATACAGAATAAATATGTAGAATAGTTAAATATGATATAATATCCAGTGAACAGTGAGTGTATTGTGTAGGATTAGTCCGTGTAATGTGGGCATTTGTCCTGATGTAATGTGGTGTAGTGGATAGTTATGTGTGTATTGAGGAGTTCAGTAGCGTGACAGATAATGGGAAGAGGCTGTATGAGAAAATTCTTTGCTCAGAGTCACACCTGTAGCTCAGAGTGACTTCTCAATTCTGCCAAGACAGAAATTCTTTGATTATGGCCACAGGTAGTTAGAAGTAAACTTGCTGATTGTATAGTAACTCCTGATGATCTTTCAGCTGCATCGATAATTATTAATGTGGTCTTTCTTTTAAAACACATTTGGATGACAAAAGTAGAACAGCAGTTTTTCATCTTAAATATTGCGAAGCTAACCTATGAACAGACTTCTAGTCTTGCCATCTGAATTGTGCATAAATATTTTTATTCATGTTTAACTATATTAACCTCATTTTATCCAAACCAAAATGGTTCCCTAAGTTGCTGATCTTGGGCAATAACAGGCAAAGAGGGAGGGCATTTTGCAATTTTTTTTCCTGCCTACAGCAGCAGCCACTCTGAATTTTCACTTTGTTAATTTATCTGCTAGGTGGGTGCAAAATAAGGTGATTATAAGATGTGAAAATTAATCATATCTAGCTAGATGGGTAGGTGCTTGTTTAAGACACATTATGTTAATCAATCAATCAATCAATCAAGTTTATTGTCACCAGTGTTAAGAAATTTCCTTAAAAAAAAAGTAATCCATTGCTGATTACTTATTACTTAGGTAAAATTGTAATGGGATTACTTTACTGATTATTTTCTGGACTTTTAAATTACATTCTAAAACCCAAACAAATGTACTGGAATAAAATCTACAATAAATAAACAAAAATAAAAGAAAGTACTAAAAGATAATTAATAAGACAATAGTCCTTTCAGTGGTTCATTTATGAACAAAATGCATCAGTGGTAGCAACACGAATCATGTATAAAATAAATTTCAGTAATTATGGTACTGTATTCTTAGAACAAATCAATCTGTTATTAAGCATTAGAAAAAATATAGTTCAATAAACGCTACTTTAGTGGACCCTCAAAACACTTCAACATTGCAGGCATGTGGACAGACAAGTATAAGAACTACAAAATTATAATTATATCAGTAAAGCAAAAATCTCATCAAAGTTTATATTTATAGGTATAACCGAAAAAAAATTACCATAGAAAAATAAATAAAACAATACATTATTATTATTATTAAATTCAGTTTTTATTTGTATAGTGCTTTTAACAATGGGCATTGTCCCAAAGCAGTTTTACAAAAATAAAGAAACGGGTTATACATTTATAGAAATTTTATCGCTGATAAGCAAGCTGGTGGTGACCGTGGCAAGGAAAATCTCCCTGAGATGACAAGAAAGAAACCTTGAGAGGAACCAGGCTCATAGGGTAACCAATCCTCATTTTGGGTGACATGGATAGTGCAATTATAAATAAAATGTGCAAGTAGGCAGAGAATTAATTAAAGTCTGTAATATAATTCATGGTTTACATCTGTCCATCATCGTGTTGTATAGACTGTCTATGTCCTTGTTGGGTCAGATGAGACTCCAAAAAGATAAGGGCGGTCAGAGTGGATCAGGTAGGTTTAGGGAGCATGAGGAATCAGAAATTGGGGTCATTGGTATCTCCTGGTACCTCAGCCATATCAGGTGTAGCTCATCTAAATGGGAGGTGAAGAGAGAGGGTAGAGAAAGAATACAGAGAGTTGACCTAACTGACAACAAGGCATTACAGTAATCCAAACTAGAGGTAACTGAAAGACCATCCAGAGTTAATAAGGAATCAGAAACTTTACTTCTGACTGTGGTCCTAATACTAGTACTTCTGTTTTATCAGAATTTAGTTCAACATCCACTGTCTAACATCTTTCACACATTCCTCAACTTGACTAAACTCATCTGGATTTCCTGACACACATAACTCAGCATAACAGTGAAAATAACAGGGAAAGTATCATCAACATAACAGTAAAAGCTGATACCATGTTTACAAATAATATTACTCAGAGGTAGCATATATAGAGAAAACAGTAATGGGCCTAAAACAGAACCTTGTAGAACACCAAACTTTACCTTACTGTGCATAGAATAGTCCCAATTTACATATAAAACTAATAACGGTCACTCAAATACGAACCTGGACAAGGCTGTTCCTGTAACTCCAACAACATTTTGTAGTCTATGAAGGAGAATAGCATGATCAAAGGTGTCAAAAGCTGCACTTAAGTCAAGCAATACAATCAGGGAGACACAACCCAGATCAAAGGCCAGTAACAGGTGATTCACAACTTTAACCAGCACTGTCTGTTATTGTTATAGAAATGCTATTTCTATGCAGATATGAACATAACTGCTGCGCTACAACCTTATCTAGGATTTTGGAGATGAAGAGGAGGTTAGATATTAGTCTGTAATTAGACAGCTGGCAGGGGTCAAAGTTAGGTTTATATATATATATATATATATATATATATATATATACATAGTCTGCCTACAGGAAGGAGGTCAAGCAGCTGGTGTCCTGGTGCAGCAACAACCACCTGCTGCTAAACTAAAAAAAGACTGTAGAGATGGTGGTGGATTTCAGATGCAACCTACCCTCCCTACCTCCTCTAAATCAATGGCTCTAAAGTTTCTGCTGTTGAGTCATTCATGTTCCTGGGCACCACCATGTCCAGAGAACTAAAGTGGGAGAGGAACACGGTCTCCACCTTCCAGAAATTACAACAAAAACAGCTTGAGCTTGAGCTCGAGCTTAAGACAGCTCAAGAATTTCAACCTGCTGCAGACCCTAATGATCCAGTTCTACACAGCTATCATTGAGTCCATCCTCACATCATCCATAACCATCTTGTTTGTTTTCTCCACCTTCCAAGAATGAGCCAAACTCCAACTCATCATCAGAACTGCAGAGAGGATCTGATTTTCATATCATCTGTACTTTCTGTATACAATATGGGTACAAAATATTTCATACATGAGTAAGCACAGATATTTAAATCCCTCCTAGCTCTGTCAATTCTTCATTACTCTTAGTACTTTTATAACTCTTAGTAACTTTTATTATTATTATTATTATTATTATTATTATTATTATTATTATTATTATTATTATTGTTGTACTTATTAACTTATTATGTAATACTTGTTAACCTTCTATGGGCTCGTTACATGTCATACGTGTGCGCTCTCACCAAGTCAAATTCCTTGTGCATGTATGTGTAACATACTTGGGAAAATAAAGACATTCTGATTCTATTGTCTACTCAGCAGTCTGGTGGCTTAGGGGAAGATGCTATCCCAGAACTGACAGGTCCTGGATTTTATGCTTCTGTATCTCTTGCCGCTCAGCAGCTCTAAGAACAAACAGTAGCCTGCATGAGTCCTTTATGATGTTCTTGGCCTTCCTCAGGCATCTGGTGGTGTAAAGGTCTAGAAGGTTTGAAAGCTGAACCCTGGTAATGTACTGGGCTACCTTCACTACCCACTGCAGAGCTTTCCACTCAGTAGTGGCACAGTTCCCATACCATGTGGTGATCGAGCCCGTTGGAATACTTTCCACAATATATGTGTGAAATATCCTGCGAGTGTGGTAGTTCATTCCTAACCTCTTCAGCACTCTGAGGACGAACAGCTGCTGTTGTGATTTCTTCAACACCTGTGTACAATGTTCAGTCCATGTAAGATCCTCTGTTATATGAATGTCAAGGAACTTAAAACTGCAGACTCTCTCTACAGATTATTGCATATTCAGAATTACTGTTACATTTTTAGACTGTAGTTAAATCCATAACCATGTAGGGAATCCATGAGCATGATTTACCATAATAGTATAGCTTGATATTTTCTTATTGTAATAGGCAAATAGTAAGTGTGAAGTTTGATTAATTGTATAATTAATTAGTTTATTGGTGGTTATTTAGAGGTGTATGTATGGTGCTTCCAAGGAGTGTTCACGTACTAGCAATTTTTTTCTGTTCCTTTTTTTCCTGTTCCTTTAATATCTACTGAGTTTGATCAACAGAGTTTACTGCCAGTCCTCATTCAGCTCTGGGCTAGAGATTTTTCTCAGCAAGTTTATGAACATAAAGCTTTATCATGTTGTTTTACATTGATTAAAAACATCAAAAGATATCATGAAAGAAACCATCACACATGAACAGTCCTGAGAAAACTGAGCAGAAATGGGTCCAACTTTTGTGAGCTTTACACAGAAATATATACAGTGAAGTTTTCAACTATGTGTAGGATATGCAGCATTTTATTTTGTTGTATTTGCTTGTCTGTTTTATAGAAGGTAATAGACATGGTATTGCCCTGTCTAGTGTTTGTTTGGATTTACTAAACTTTATATCTAAGTGTTTGGAAATTACTACAATCAAAATTCATAACATTTGTAGTTGCACGAGTAAAGCCATGTTTTTGGTCTTATGTGCTCAATGGGTGCTTTTACTGTTACATTAAATTGTCAACTGTACTCCAGTAGGCATTCATATATTTTTTGCAAGTATTTTATTGTGTGCCTGATTAAAATGATTTTTTTTCATTGGCCTCCTGAAAACAATGAAAAAGCAATCTACTGATTTCCAGTTTATTTGGTAGTAATGTTGAATCTGAAGATCATTCTCATCACTTGCTTCCGTATTTTGGTCAGTTTAAGTCCATAAATAAGAGGATTTAAAACAGGAGGTAAAAACAGAAAATCCAATGCCATAAAATTTCGGAAACTTTGAGGAATCGATGTGTAACCATATCGACTGTAAAACACGTCAAACAACAAAGCTACAGCAATATTGAACAGAGCAAGTAGATGCGGCACACAAGTCTGCATAAATCTATATTTGCTTTCCTTTGACTTTGTGCAGTTTCTAATCAAGTGAATGTAAGAATAAACAATTAATACTGCATGTCCAAAATAAACAATAATAATTGTATATCCAAACACATTATTCACAATTGTAGATGAACAGGCTAATTTAACAACTGCCCATGTTTCACAGTATAATTTTTCAATATCTGAGCCACATAGGGTAAGTCGTGATGCTAAAAACACTACAACAGCCATGCAAATAACTGGTGGAATCCAACAAAAAAGAATACATTTCACAACTTTTTGGTTGTTCATTTCAGAATGGTACACTAATGGTTTACATATGGCCACATACCTGTCATATGCCATTAC
>JAOVVF010034823.1:0-12468 GCA_028565595.1 Duopalatinus emarginatus
ATTACCTTCTCATCCATTCAGTCAATTATTTACAGCGTGCATATGTATATGTGTGTATATGTGTGTGTGTGTGTGTGTGTGTGTGTGTGTGTGCGCGCGTGTGTGTGCGCGCGTGTGTGTGTGTTTTATTTTGTACTGCAATGCACTTAGAGCTGCATTTTAATGCATGAAAGTGCTATACAAATAAAGCTTATCATGAAGCTTACCACCCCTTGTGCTCCTGAATGTAACAGCAAAATAAGTGCTTCATATTCTGGTGCAAATTGGTACAAATTTCCCATAAAAATTTCCCATAATTTTTTTCATCTATAGCTATGTATATACTGCTTGTGTATGTTGCAACACTGTTTTTGACATATTGATTAGCTCAGATACCATGGCAATATTTTTGATTACAAGGTGGGTAGCTTCTACTCGGGTGTATTTTTTATCCATCCCTCCCCCACATTTCTGTCAATCAAAAACAATAATGTTACTCAATGTTACTCAATTACTCTAATGTTGCTCAATGTGTTAGGGACTGGTCGTCTCCCTCCCACCAAAGCGGGCTGACCTATTCAAGCCTGGGGGCAGGCCTGACAAGGAGCACCTGGCTCAGTCTCAATTTAAGAAGTGACTCAGCCTAGGCTCCTCGTCACACCTTTAGCTTTTCTGTGTGACTACATGAGACGAGCATTAGGGAAACTGGTAACAGTCGGCCTCATACAGATTCATTGGTAGGCCCAGGGATCGAGGTAATGAATAAAAATTCAGATAAAGATCATGTCTGTGGTGTAACTTACTTTTCCTCTTGGTGACTCTTTCCATGCTGGAGGAGTCACCATGCTCTTCTCCCTCTCAGCCCTTTGGGGCTTTCATATTGTAACTGGCTATAAAGCAATCTACTTCACTCCACTGCTGGTGAGTGGGGCTTCAGCTGCTCAAGTGGCATGCTCTGTTTGCCGACCAGGGGGGCAGAGCTTTGCCACACTTCCACAGCGAGTCTAAAAGCTCACACAAAAGCAAGTAGATTAAGAAAGAAAAATAAAGTGTACACAGTGTACAATAAAAAGAAATACATAAAGAAGGGGGGAAAGGGATACTGAAACAAAGGGATGAAAGGGGAGAAAAGAAGAAGGGGGTTAAACAAAAGTGAAACTGAGACTGAACTAATCATTCCATTTATCTGGGTGCAGCTGTCAGTTGTGTTTGTTTATTTTATTTCCCCCTTTTGTATCTATTTTCTTTTGTTTAAGTCCACCTATGTATGCCACCTTTGTTTGTCCTGGGAAGCCATACCCATGAGTTAGAATCTCGCTTGCCCCACCCTGCTTACATGAAAAATAAACTTGGTGGATCTCAGCACCGCCAATCTTTATTTTTAATGCACACAAGCATCACCCATAATCTTACACTCGGTTCATCTGTGCTAACCCCTTGTGACATTGTTGTTGGCATTGGCCTTTGAGTTTCTCCCACTATCCACTCTACCCCAAGGGCAGCAGTTGTGCCAGAAATTTTATTTTGCTGGTGCCATGGGCTAGCTTGACTTTCAGTTAAAGTGCTCTTAAATTTATGGCTTCCAAATAATGTCTACTGACAGACATACACACAAAGTGCAAGTTTGACACTGGCTTAAGGCTGTTAGATTGCATTTTGGGATGATGGACATTAAAGCATAAAGTTAGTTGTATTATTATAGTTGTGTAGTTGAGTTATTATTATTATTGTTGTTTTGTTGTTGTTGTCATTGTTATTATTATAGATAATATACATCAGAAATTATTTTGTTAGTAAATAAATACAGTAATTAACGTGTTACACAGACCTTTGCACATAAAAAGCAAGCAACAGACAGAGCTTTGAAACAGCCTCAGATTCTGAAATCATTCATCCACTTACCAACACCTTAACTAATGTATTCCAATCCATAGACCTAATTTTGTATGAATGAGCATCAGGTAAAAGTAACTAAGAGGATTAAGAACATGTGGATCCGGAGCGAGTGGGCCCGGAGCAGGCTCTGGGTCAGCCTGTGCATTCGGAGCGGGGGCTGTGATGGGCTGTGGATCCGGAGCGGGGGCCATGACGGGCTGTGGATCTGGAGCGGGGGCTGTGACGGGCTGTGGATCCGAAGTGGGGGCCATGACGGGCTGTGGATCCGGAGCGGGGGCTGCGACGGGCTGTGGATCCGGAGTGGACGGGGGCCGTGACGGGGTACTCCTTGGATCCAGGAGACGTGTCGCGATCAGCCTTGGGTGCAGGCATTGGCAGGACAGTGGAGGCTACTTCCTCGGTCTTCCCAGCAGTAGCCCTGGCAGGAAAGTGACAAACCTTGGCTGAGCATGTTTTTAGGACCTAGTTTAATATTAATAGGGAACAGACTCACTGGATAACAAGGAGCTCCGTTGGTTTCCTGGAGGGGTCTGTCCCAATTCCAGCTTCAGGTCTTGCCGCTCTCTCCGCGCAGTGGGAATGCCTCCACCATGCGGGAGGCTAGCTCCTGGGTGCACACGAAGGCGAAGCGTTGAATCACAGCCTGAGCCCAGTCCCTTGCTGGGCCCACCAGACAGGAAAACATGAAACGCACCCTGTCCGCTTCCGAGGTTGCAGGGTTTGCCAGGTACCGGAAGTATAAGACGCTCTGCAGAAGAAAGCCACCTGGCTCATAGTCCAGGTATGCGGGGAGGGCACCCGCGACGTCGCGCCACTTCCACTTTCCCGCTGCGTCCATTTTCCTTTTTGGGGGAGTATTCTGTCGTGTATGTGGGTGAGCGGGTTGCGCAACTACATGGAGCCGAGGTGAGTGCGTGTCCAAAAAGGCGTACTCACAACAAGGGAGTTAGAATGCATGTGCGGGAAGTTTTTAATGAACCTAAAAGGAAGTAAACAAAACAAAAGTGCCGTGGAAGGCCAAGAGGGAAAAAACGCTCGGAGCACAGGAATAACAGGAGGAATAGGAAAAACAGGAACCAAAATATTCACAGTCTATCGTACCTCAAATAACGTCCAACATAGACACATCATCATAACCAATGATAACAAAACGTAGACAATACTCCCCCCTAAGGTGCCCGAGACGGGGGTTATAAAGAGTCATACGCAATCCCCGCAAACGTGTTTCAGGTGCGCGATGTGGGTCACGTGACCCCTTTGTCGCTGCTGGGTCTTGTATTAGCCCTGACACTAGGGGTAGCTACAGCAGCCCAAGCCCCTCCCTGAAGCCGCCCATGCCCAAGGTTTGCCAACAGTTTGCTGTCTAGTACTTGCTGTGGAGCATATAGCACTTTCTGAGCCAAATAATGTATAGTGTAACAGTGGAGCCACTCCAACTACACAGTTGTAGACAGACCTGTGAACTAGTTTATAGCACTTAAAATATCAGATGTTTTTTATGTATGAATGAACTTGGTGAAATTTTATTGTGAATCAAATGATCATAACAACCCTGCTTATGGCTTTGTTTATCATCTGTTAATTGCCCTTGAAAGATATACATGTATATTATTAAATATATAATATCAAATGGGTTATCATTTTAAAGTTTTTTTTTAGCAATATCATGATTAGTTACACCCATGCATGTGAATATGTTTATTATATGTTTATGTTTGGCCACTATGCAAAATATTTTCATAAAAAAATAGCATTGGTATTAATTGGTATTGAAAATTTTTGTTGCTGCTGTAAAATAAAACTGTCATGACATGAAAATTTACATTAAAATAGTTACTATGAATTGTTTATTTTAATATTTTAACAGCTCAAAAAATATGTAAACAATGCACATTACACTGCTATAAATATACATCTTTTTACTCATCTCTGAATAAAAACTAGTATGAGTGAAGCTTTGCGACATCTGCTGAGTGAAAAGGGAATTGTAGGTAACAAATAACATAAGGCACATAGCACCTTCAAACAAGCATGTACTGGTCTGATTATAAAAATGGATGTCAGGTGATAAAACATATGAAACTAGCAAGACATGATAGAATGGGTCCTGGAATCTGAGAGCAATTATTTATTTATTTGTCATTGCACTGAGATGGCTGCTGCTTGGCTTTTCTAGATGTGTGTAAGTCAAACCAGCACGGTGCTTCTAGTGATAAAGGATGTTCCCTGGTCAGTCAGAATCAAGAGTCAGTAACGACATTGGAAAAGTGCCTCCCAAAGGATGAGTGCTGGCATTCCAGGTATGTTGCAAACATTCCTGGTATTCTGTTGCATAGTCCACTAAAACTAACATAATACAATGCCCTTGTGTAGTTCATTCTAATGACTATACCAGTTGTTTTAAAACGGACCTGTGTGCAATGGTGCCTTTGAGGTGACTGGTGGATTTACCAGCTGACAGCTGCAACCACCTTCAAACATCCAGGTGAATGCCCAACCAACAAAGCAGGCTATGAGATGGTTTTATTCTGCACCAAACAGCCATGAGATGTGAATTATTAGGCCTACACATTATTTGACATCTTAAAATCAGAACTAGGATGTATTAAAAATCCTATAATATCATTAAATTTATCAGTTTTGTTGCCATATTTTCTAGCTTCTTATGCAATAGATGTTTATCTCCAGGCTATCCTGCAAGTCAGGCGGCAGATCACATGCAGGTCACACAATCTAGGGCACATGACATTTAGAACATTGCCTGTGGAATATATTTATTATTAATATATAACCTACTAAATAATTTAGTATAATGAGTACTATGATTAAATTGTTTTTTTACGCATGTGTTTTTTTGCCTGTGTGCAAACATATCCCACAGCTTCTATGAATAAATTTGACATGTTGGTTGACATGCTGAGAATGGAAATCAAACCTAAATGTGGGTTAATTACTCACCTACTGTCTTCAAAATACAGCAAACATCCAGGCTGTTTACCTGTCTTAACTATTTACATAAAAATGACACCTTCTTCATTATATAATTAATTGAAAGAACAGCAAAATAAAAAATAACAGTAATGACCAAAGGTGGGAAGAGTAGCCAAAAATTGTAAAGTAAGTGTATTGTTACTTTAGAATAATATGACTCAAGTAAAAGTAAAAATGAGTCATCCAATTAATTACTTGAGTAAGAGTTAAAAAGTACTAAGTGAAAAAAACTACTCAAATGCTGAGTAACTGATCAATAAAAATAAGTAGCGAGTAATGAGCAGAATGTAGCTCAATGTACCAAATACCACATCTTCTTCACAACTGTACTGTAAAAATGTATGCTGCATTAAGACTACTTTTATAAGTACAATTTATCCAAAAAGTAAATGTAACAGAGTAAATGTAGTGTGTTACTACCCACCTCTGGTAATGAACTACACATATGCCCTATACAGATGATAAAATATGCATGCATCTAAATTCATCTTAAAGAAGATGCTGTCTGTTACATTAAGGTTAATAATTTACAGTTTACCTGTTAGATTGGGTAAGAGTTATTGTAATGTACAACATTTGAGGAGGAGATGTCAGAGCGGTAAGACACCATCACTGCTCCTTGGCCTTAATTTCATAGCCCAACAATGACATTAATAGCCTCTGTGGCTCAGTGGGGCATCTCATTACCTATTTGTGAGTTGTGCATTATGTGTCACACATGAACCCTATCATCAGCCCAAAACAACTGGTATCATGACTCTAGGGTCCAGTTAGCAACCCCTCAAGCACAAGTCAGGCACTATGCCCAGTATCATAGGGTTAACAAAGGCATTCTGGTGGGTCTTCTGCTTCTATATTTTTTATATATTTGTGTGCTGGGAGAGTTAGGTTATATAATGGAGGCTTTTCAAGTCAAGTCAAGTTTTTATTGTCACTTCAACCATATACAGTGTTGTACAGTATACAGTGAAACAAAACAACGTTCCTCCAGGACCAAGGTGCTACACAGAACAATAAACTACACAATACAACGTAAAGTGCACGTGTGCTGAAGCATGTGCAATGACGCAAGACGATTTACAATAAACACACAAGACGATTTACCAATTACAAGACAATGTAATTTGTAAACAAACATTGTGTTATAGCAGCAGTATTGTCCATTTTTGGTAGAAATGAGAACAATGCAGCCTGTTTTGTTTTGTATCTTTAAGATTGTGTGTGTGTGTGTGTCTGTGTGTGTTTAGTCCAGTCACTGAAATGTGTGCAATTTATCAGACCAGAACTCTGGTTGTTCAGGAGTCTGATAGCTTGCGGAAAGAAACTGTTGCACAGTCTGGATCTAAGGACCGGATGCTTCGGTACCTTTTTCCAGATGGTAAGAGGGTAAAGAGTGTGTGTGAGGGGTGTGTGTGGTCATCCACAATGCTTGTTGCATTGCGGATGCAACGCGCGGTATAAATGTCTGTCATGGTGGGGAGCGACACCCCGATGATCTTCTCAGCCATTCTCACTACCCGCTGAAGGGACTTGCAATCTGATACAGTGCAGTTCCCAAACCAGGTGGTGATGCAGCTGCTCAGGATGCTCTCAATGGTTCCTCTGTAAAATGTAGTGAGGATGGAAGGTGGGAGATGTGCCTTCCTCAGCATTCTCAGGAAGTAGAGATGCTGCTGGGCTTTCCTGGTTATGCTGCTGGTGTTGAGGGACCAGGTGAGATCCTCTGCCAGGTGAACTCCAAGGAACTTGTTGCTCTTGACGATCTCCACAGCAGAGCTGGCGATGTGAATTGGAGTGTGATCAAACCTTGTCCTTTTAAAGTCAACAACCATCTCTTTGGTCTTGTCTACATTTAGAGACAGGTTGTTGGTTCCACACCAGTCCATTAACCTTTGAACTTTCTCTCTATATGCTGACTCGTCATTCTTGCTGATGAGACCCACCACAGTCGTGTCATCTGCACGACTATTTACTATTTACTATTACCTGCAGAAACTGTAAAATTTGGCAGATGCGCAAGGAAATTTGGAGACTGCATTATACAATTATGAAACTGTACAACAATGTGCTTAAGAAAATAAAGCCAAAGGGGAATAGTGATTTTGATTATTGTGTATATATGTATTATGATATGATCTATGGTTACAGGTCGACAACCTATATACCTTTCATACTTCCAAAAAAAGCAACTGATAAATTAACGCCTCCAAATTATTGAGGGATGTTCTGGTTCATGACACAGGGAATTTTGCTGACCTCTGGTCTTTTATAGGTCTATTTAAACTAATATAGCCAACAGTCCACTTAACAGTAAAAAACTGCTGCTATGCTAAGTAGCTATGATGGATAAGGAAAGTGTGTCAGGCCAAATAAACAGGCAACTCGAATTCTACATAATTAGCCACTTAAATATAGAATAACTTTGAATATAACTTCAGTATCATCTGCTTGTAAGCCAATTGGTTGAGTTTTTTCCTTCTAGTAGCAACAAACATAACAGTCTGATGCAATGGCATCCCATTCTTCAACCAGCATTTATCACAAGTCAGACAATATGGTTGTGATGGTCACTCTGGCATCAACAGCATGCCCAAGTGTTCAATGGGGTTGAGGTCAGGTCTGCTTGCAGGCCATTCCATCCTCTCCACTCCCAAATTCTGAAGGTAGTCTCTGATAAACCCCAATCTGTGGGGGCGAGTATTGTCATCGTGGAGTATAGAATTCGGTCCCAGATTGTCAAGATTTGGTATTGCCACTGGTTGCAGAATTTTATCTCGATACTCACAGGTGCAGGCACCTGTTTGGCAGCACCTGGGGGTACCAGAAGCTCAAAATAAGTGTCAATAGCAACAGCAACCATTCGGCAATGGCAGTAAGATATAGCAAATTTTTCATGGGCACAACCCTCATCCCACAAATGTATGTTCTTTACAAATGTGGCATCATGAATTATTGCCAAGAAGCATTGTTACAACAAGTAAGAGTATTTAAAGGAAAATAACATTTTGTAACATCAATTTTAATACTTTTTCTTTTTGTCTATTTGTGTATTTTCAGGAAAATGGCAGATTAGGTGACTACCCATGAAATAAAATGTAAACTAATGATGTTATCAATAATTATAGCAGTAAACAAAAAAAGATATTTATCCTTTTACAGAATAATAAAATAATGATAGTCTTTTTTACAGTAGAACATTTAATAAATAATAAAATAAAATAATAGAACCGTTCCTGCCTTGATCAATAAGTCAACATCTACTATAACATAATATAGTATAACATAATATAACAAATGAAAAACAGTTACCAGTCTAGAGCATTGGGGCAGGATGTTATAATGTGTCTAGATGGTTTCTGGATGTGTCTAGACTTCTTCAACCACTGCACAATTTCAATTATGTTCTGCGCCACAATTCCAATTAGCCATCTGTGATGATGTCCAGTGCACCCATTCCTCCCCAACAGTTTAGCACGAAGCACACTTCTCCTTCTCAAGCGCCTTCTGCTAAACATAAAATCCATTCTGACTCCATTCTTAAACACATCTTCCAGTGACCTGATCTTTGAAGAACAAAAAACTGCAAAACAGATAAATGTAAATCAGAGTGTACAACACTGACATATCATTATTACTGGTTAAAACTCCAAATACATTCAGACTACATCACTTCACAACTGTACACAACTGGATGTACCCCTACTTTGCATTTCAGAACACCTAGGTGCAGGAATACTTTCACCCTTACTTCCTGCATATGCTATCACTTTCTTCAACTGAACCACCTGTGCTTTTTGAAGCCTCAGTGATCTGAAATGATATCTAAATTAGAGAATGGCCAGTTTTCATGTTTCATAAATGTTTCATTATGATGATTTAAAATTTAAGCAGCTGTCTGGATATTGAGTTTATTAGAGATGTTTTATAACAAATGTCACCTGGAGAACTACCATTGAATATAGATGTTTGGATCAGTTTTTAGCACGAGCCATCATGTTAAATTATTTACATAAAAAGAAACTCCCCAACCTTATCCAGGCTTAATAAACATAATCATCAATTCTTTATGTCAGCATTTTCTTGCGCTCTCTATTATAGGAATGCGTGTTCAGGGTCTGTGAATGGGAAAGTAGGAGATAACAGGAATAAATGGCAGGCCATAGCAAATCCAGATAAGGCATGGTCACATTAATGGCCCTTTGCAAACAAGGCTGTGATCCATAGTTGGGTTCATTTCACAGTGTCTACCAGTGTCTAAGCCTCACTCATTCACTGTAATGGACAGCTCTCCATGCTAGCCTAGACTCCAAAAAACAACAGTGTTTTAAACTCACTGAGAGGTTCAGGAGGTAGTTGTTCCATTTGCTGATGAAGAAAATTTTGTCAGAAGCACACTATATATGTATTAATAGCTCAGGTCAAACGTGCAGATAAATGAGTCAATAGGAAATATAGATGGTTGTGGTTATAGGAATTTCTTGGAGGCTGCACATGATATTTTGTAATGTATTTTAATAAAATTACCCATTTATTTCTAAACTTGCTGTAACCCATGTCCTAACTGTACAAATTTATAGGTCTGAGGAAAGTGGAATAAAATGGCCAAATCTACCTTGATAGACTATTTCCTAAAAGACTGAGCGCTTTATAGCAAAGTTTTAACTAAAGGGTGCACAAACGTTGCCACTGTAAACATATCTAACCAAACACTGCAGCATTCCTAATCATACCATATACAAAATTCTTCTTAGGAACTGATAAACAAGGGAAAGTCCCCATCTACACCAAAGGTACAATCTCTCACACAGAAAATTTTGTAAAGTAATAAAAAAAATACTGTTTGGATAAAAAAATGGGGGAGTATGTATACACAAAATACATGATCCTGATCAAGGATTTATTATTTTTCTTCTATGTGCAATTGTCACACCAGTGGCCACTGAGGGCCGCCAAAGCAACCGGGGAATGTAAGGTTGTATTTGCAGAGCACTCAGCCAGAGATTCAACACACCTGGCACTCATTTGGAGATCCCGCTTCTCCCCTCCCCTAAAGGACTCCCGTTTGTTATCCTCTGAGCGTTGTTCCCTGTTTTGTCTTTTAGTTTCGTTTTGTCCCTCTGCTCTTTCTCTTCACACTCTGCACCAGTTTCAGTTTTTTGGGCGCCCGTGTTTGGCCGTGTTTATTGTAAATAAATCTGCACTTGCTTCCTGCATCCGTGTTCCCTTACAGGTTGTCCCGCCAGACAGTATAGCGGTGACCCCGTCCAGTGTCCAGGCTTTCTCCTTCAGTGCGAACTGTTTTTTACCACCCAGAGAGCACTCACTGACGAGCAGAAGGTGGCGGTGGTGATCAGCGTGTTGAGTGGCAAGGCATTGGAATGGGCCACAGCGGTGTGGATGCACGCAGGTGAGCAGTTTCGGGCTTATCAACATTTTGTGACTCAATTTAAAAGTGTGTTTGATCATCCTGCCAAGGGTCGGGATTCTGGTGAGAGGCTGCTCACCATGGTGCAGGGAGACTGCCGTGTGGCCGCTTGGACCACTTACTCTGGGCTCGGTCCCGGATGGATATCCACCCGTCCAGTAACCCCGAACCTGATGCCATGGTGTTGGGACTGGCACGCCCTTTAGGCAGAGGAACGGCAGAGTCGCATCAGACTAAACCTCTGCTACTACTGTGGGGACAGGGGCCATGGCGTCAGACGCTGCCCGACACGGCCAGGGGGCGCTACCACACCCGTCAACCAGGCTAATTTGGTGAGTCGCTCTCCACATGTGTGAACCCTGGTGTTCATTGTAACGGTGCAGGTCTGCTACCTGAATAATAGTTTTTTTCTTCCTGCTCTTATAGACTTGGGAGCGGCCAGGAGTTTTATCGACCAAGCCACTATGACTGCCCTCGACATCCCGGCAGTGGAGCTCCAGCATCGGCTCCAGATCAGGGCTATCGACGGGGGACCCATAGGGGTCGGCAATGTTACCCACGAGACCCCTCTTCTGAAGCTGAAAGTGGGCGTCCTACATCAGGAGGAGATCATGCTGCTGGTAACCCACTCACCTAACTACCCCATCGTGCTAGGCCCACTGTGGATGAGCCGCCATGACCCACTGATTTCATGGAGCCAAAGGGAGATCCATGCCTGGTCTCAGTATTGTTTTAGACATTGTCTCAGCCCCCAGCCTCATCCGTTGCACTCCACTTCCACTGAAAGTCCGCAGACTGACCAGGAAGTCATCATCCCCGACTGCTATCACAATCTCCAGGAGGTTTTCAGCAAAAGGAAGGCTGAAGGACTGCCCCCTCATTGAGAGTTTGATTGTAAGATCGATCTGCTCCCCGGCTGTAGTCCCCCCCTTGCAGAAGATATACGCCTTGTCCCTCCCGGAGAAGCACGCCATGGAGGAGTACATACAGGAGGCATTGGCAGCTGGCTACATCAAGCACTCCTCCTCCCCCACCTCGACCGGCTTCATTTTTGTGGAGAAAAAAAGGGGGAGGCTTCCCTGGACTTCGGAGGCAAGCCACGCATTTCAGGCTCTGAAAACGGTGTTCACCTCTGCCACCATCCTCAAGCAGCCCGATCACAAGCTTCCGTTTGTGGTGGAGGTGGACGCATCTGATGTAGGGGTGGGAGCGGTGCTGTCCCAACGACGGGGACAACCGCCCAAGCTCCACCCTGTGGCATTCTTCTCACGGAAAATGACGTAGGCCGAGAAGAACTACGACGTGGGGGACAGGGAGCTCTTGGCGGTAAAGCAGGCCCTGGAGGAATAGAGGCACTGGTTGAAGGGCGCCATGCACCCCTTTCTCATCTACACGGACCACAAGAACTTAAAGTATCTGAAGGCGGCTAAGCAGCTAAATCCCAGGCAAGCCAGGTGGGCTATGTTCTTTGCTCAATTTAATTTTGTCATGTCATATCGCCCTGGGTCAAAGAATGGTAAGGCGGATGCTCTCTCCCGTCTCTATGACAAGGTTAGCAGCGACGGGGGACAGACCATCATCCCTCAACACAAGTTTTTATGTAGCATTTACTGGGACCTCAATGACCTGATCAAGTCCCGCCAGCCTTCCCGGGGGCCCAATCAATGCCCCCCGATCTGCTGTACGTCCCTCCGGACCTCCACAGCCGCCTCATCACCTGGGCTTACTTCGCACCAGGAGTGGGACACCCAGGCACCTGTCGCACCCTAGATCCCCTGTCTGGCAAGTATTGGTGGCCCAGCATGAGCAAAGATATTAACAAATTCGTCTCATCATGTGCTGTGTGTGCACAGGCCAAGGTCCCCAGGTCCCTTCCAGTGGGAAAACTAATGCCGTTACCCATGCTGGAGCGTCCCTGGTCCCACCTGGCCATCAATTTCGTCACTGATTTCCCTTCCTCCAAGGGTATCACCACCATTCTCGTAATTGTAGACAGGTTTTCGAAATCAATGCAGAGATATTGTTTGGAAAGGTGTTCCGCTACTTTGGCATCCCGGAGGATATCGTGAGTGACCGTGGCCCCCAATTTATTTTAAAGGTATGAACAAGATGGGGGTCACAGTAAGTCTTACCATCCCCAGGCAAATGGACAACGGAGCAGGTTAATCAAGAGCTAC
>JAOVVF010034823.1:12568-23515 GCA_028565595.1 Duopalatinus emarginatus
ATGAACAAGATGGGGGTCACAGTAAGTCTTACCATCCCCAGGCAAATGGACAACGGAGCAGGTTAATCAAGAGCTACTCAAGTTCCTGAGGATGTTTTGCCATTACGACCTCAGGACTGGGTCAAGTACTTACCCTGGGCTAAATATGCCCAGAACTCCCTGAAACACTCTGCCACCATCCTCACACCCTTTCAATGTGTTCTAGGTTACCAGCCACCCCTGTATCCATGGGACGGCACCACCACGGACACCCCCACCATAGATGCCTGGTTCAAAAGCAGTGAGAAGGTATGGGCCATGGCCATCGCCCAGATGAAGTGTCATGCGGACCGACGCAGCGGAGACACCCCCGCTACTGACCGGTGGCTACCGCCACTAAGACCCTCTGCCCTGTGGCCGGGACCGAGAAACTCGGCTCCAAGTATATAGGTCCGTTTCCCATTGCTCGTCAGGTCAACGAGGTTGCTTACAGGGTGCAGCTACCTAGTCACTGTAAAATTCATCTAGTGTTCCATGTGAGCCAGCTCAAACCCATCAAGCGAGGACCCCTGGAGGCTACAGGAGGGGACTCGAAAACCCCCAAACCCGGGGAGGTGGAGGGGGAGGCCACCTACACGGTCAAGGAGCTCCTCAACTCCAGTCGCAGACAAGGGCAGCTTCAGTACCTGGTGGCTTGGGAAGGATACGGTCCAGAGGAGAACAGTTTGGTCATGGTGGAGGACGTCCTAGACCCCCTCCTAACCGAGAACATCGGTGGTTTCCCAACAAACCAGCCCCTCGTAAGACCAGTAGGCCTAGAAAGAGGAGAAAGTTTTCCCGGAGGTTTCTGTCATGCCAGCGGCCACTGAGGGCCACCAAAGAGACCGGAGAACGTAACGTTGTAGCTGCCCGCAGAGCGCTCAGCCAGAGAATCAACACACCTGCCGCTCATTTGGGGACAGCTCACAATTAGCTCTCCCCTTGCTATATAATAAGCGCTCTGGCTAAAGCTCTCTGCGGGTCAACATTACTGCCATGTTGTCTTTTGTGTGCTCTATATCTCATTGTTTTGCATATCTCTGCTCTTGTGTGTCCTTGCTTTTGCCACGCTTTCACCAGCGCCGCGTCTTATGTCTAGTCGTCTTGTGAACTTTTACAGTGCTTTGACTCCTGTGTGTTTTTCTTATGTCCGCAGACTTCTCAGGCCAGAGTGTTGGAGAGATCCCGCTTCTCCCCTCCCCTAAGGACTCCCGTTTGTTATCTTCTGAGCGTTGTTTACTGTTTTGTCTTTTAGTTTCGTTTTGTCCCTCTGCTCTCTCTCTCTCTCCACACTCTGCGCAGGTTTCAGTTTTTTGGCCACCCTTGTTAGGCCGCGTTTATTGTAAATAAATCTGCACTTGCTTCCTGCATCCGTGTCTGAGCATTCCCTTATAGCAATAAAGGCATTAAAGTATGTATAATATACATGCCTGCATACATAAGTCAAGTAGCACCAAAATGTTTTTACATAATAGTACAAATATTCCAATCTTTATGTTCAGTCATGATCCAGTTTTCAGGAAATAAACACCATTGGAATAAAATATGTTTAGTTGATTTGTCCTTTCCTCAGCATTCTCAAACATAATATGTTTGTTACTATTGAATGAGACTTAAACTGACTCTTATTTGATGTCAATAGCAATAGTTGTAAACATTACATTAAAAACGCATAAAGCTGTATGTACACATACACATACACAGTATGGAATTGTGAATCAGATGTCATCCAGGGGCTGAAAAATAATAAAGTAAAAACTCTCCAGACAAATATCAGTGTGTATAAAAACTAGTCTACATTGAAATACTAGGTTTCAGTGTAAGCTATAAGCCAATAAATCTATAAAAAAAAAAGAGCACGGGGCATTATGGATTTTATTAATCATGATGAGATGCACAAGGACATGGATGTACAACAGCAGCAGTGCAATTAGATAATTTGTAAACTTTTTTTGCATTTTCAGCCTGTTTTGCACTATGCATAAAAATTGCACACATGTGTAAAGTATTAAGTTCAATCAATCCAGGTCAGCTTTCTCTACTGTTTTATGCCCACAATATACTCCTGTGGTTAAAGGCCCACTTTTCAGATTAATTTAGTGTATATATTCAATTGAACCACACAAAACATTATTCCATGTATTATTTTGAAATGTTGTTTATACAATATAACTTTGGATTGCGAAGTTAAAGTTTTGTTGTAACAATTTAGATGAATGTGTTAAACATCAGATAATGTGTTAAACTTTAAATATAAAAAACACATACATATGGAAATAATATTATAGATAAAGAACAGTGCCCAGTGGCATCTGGGGAGTTCCCAAAAGCCAAATTCACATTAATATAGCCCATGAATTTCTTCTTCCTTGTGCTGTCTCACACACAGCTGTCTGCCCTTTGAGGGTTTGATTTGTACTCAATGATTTCTAAGTTAAGCCAATTACAAACACTTTTTGATTGTGAGTTTGTGGGCTCTCTCATGAAAGATAAGGGGTGGGGGTATCCGAGGATGTGTGGGTGGCAAAAGAGAAATATATCTGATAAGGAAGATATCTTCACTGCTGTACTGAGCAAACAATGTAACTTGGTTTTCTATTGACTGGGTCACTAGACATCATCTATTATCAGTATGTTAAGTTTTTATTTACCCTTGGATTGTTGTCAGCAATTTATTCTCTGGCCACCAGAGGGCTCATTCTCCTGAGTGCTAGCCGAATTCCGTAGTCACAACACCTGCACCTTATCTCCTACTCAGCCACACCTTAAATACTCCTCCCATTCAGCCAGTCAGTGAACGATGTTGTCAGTTTCTTTGTGTTTGACTACTAAGCGTTTGTATTATCTGTCTATCGGGTATTTTGAACCTTTGCCTGATTTTCTTGAATTTGCTTTAGTCATTCCCATTTTGTTTCGTCTACCTGGTTCCCTTGGACTGATCTCTTGGCTGTGACCCATTGCTATGCCTTCTTCAACACTGCTATTTTGATTGCCCCCTTTTTGTAAATAAACCTGCATATGAATTCTTCTCAAGTTTCTGAGTCTGTTTAGTCACATTTGTAAAGCATTTTGAATTGCAACTTTAATATATATGTAATATGCTTAGGTATTATTACAGTACATGTAGAATACAAATAAATTAACAAACAACATATTCAAAAATGCCGGAAGCAGTATGCAGGGGATCCCGCTGACTGACAAAATTTCTTGCTACAATGCTCTCTTTATTTTGTGGATTTTTTGATCATGCTAATCTGGGAAAGTGCAGCAGGGAGATGTTACTGTGTTTAAAACAGGGAGACTGCTGTGTTGCTGATTATGCACTCCATCTGTGCTTCTACTGTGGGGGTGCCCACTACCTCCTTGCACATTGTCTTGTGATTAAACTCTTATCATCTACCCTCGTTAGTCCAAACAAATTTTTAAAATCACTAATCTTAGAGGAATCCTTTTTTCTTTCTGCCCTCATAGATTATGGATCAGAAGACAACTTCATCGGCGCAAAAGTAGTCAAGCAGCTGCAACCCAGAACTCGACCTCTGCAATGTAAACTTCAGATTCAGACCACTGATGGGGGCCCTATAAGAAAGAGGACTACTGCACTCCTTCATTAGCAATCCAAACCAGTGCTCTGCAATATACTCCTTGGTCTCCCATGATCCCCACATCTCATGACAGTCCCATGGCGTTTTCACCTGGACCAGTGAGTGTTTTCAGAAATGCCTCCAAATCTCCTTAAACTTCAGATTAATATCACCTCAGTGGAAAGCCCTGAAATGGACATCCCAGTTGTCATTTCACCTGACTATATAGATTTACAGGAGGTATTCAGTGAGAAGAAGGTCAGTGGCATCCTCCCACACTGAGAATATGACTGCAGCATTGATCCTCTCTCTGGATGTCTATTCTGGTTGATATTTTGGTATTTTTACTTTGATTCTGTTTTTGACTTGGCCTCTAAATTGTTGCTTTTTATATGTCTGCAAAATATTGCAAGAACACTGACACTGTCATGAACTGACATCATTAGAGTAGTTGTGCTATAGCATTCTTAAATAACATTTATGGATTACTTTTTTGAGTCCCTTGATGGGCATTCTGATGCATACAAGTCATAACCTTATATTATCCTTAACATTTTATTATTATTATTAATGGGTTGGTTTTTTTTCTTCCCTTTAACAGAAATTTTAAAACAGTGCATTAAACTATATTTTCAGCCAGGGACCCCTTCTTGTTAAAAACAAAACAAAACAAAAAAACATGGGCCATTCATCCATCCACCGTGCATCATCTTCCATTCATCTGGGGTCCAGGTTGTGGGGGCAGCAGCCTAGGTAAAGCGGCCCAGACGTCCCTCTCCCCAGCCACCTCTTCTAACTCATCTACAGGGGTTTCTAACCATTTCCAGGTCAGCCAAGTCATGAGGACTCTTTTGCCAAACTCCCATGTCTCCTCCAGGACCCTGACAAGCATGAAGATCTGATTGAGTGTACCATGACCAGGACGGAATTTGCATTGTTCCTCCTGGATCTGAGGTTCAACTATTAGCCAGGCTCTTCTCCAGTACCCCTGCATAGCCTTTCCCGTTGAGTCTGAGAAATGTGTTCCCACTATTCTTGGAACACAACTTCTGGTTCCCTTTTCCCCGTCTACCAATCCAGGGTGGAATAGCCCCAGCCCCTCTTGGGGAGAGTTTCCAGAGTCTATGCCATGTGCCTGACTAAGGTGAGACTGACTATTTCTAATCAGTATCTCTTAACCTTCCCCACCAGAGAGGTTATATTCCATGTTTCTAGTTTCAGCAGCCAAGGATTGTAATGCCAAGGCTCCCACTCTGGCCACTTCCCAAACCACACTGCACCAGACCCATACTACTGCCTTTCCCACAGGTGGTGTACCCATGGGGAAAGGGACTCATTTTACTACTTTTGGCTGTACCCAGCCTTGCTCCAGTGTTCTCTTATCTTCATAAAGGCCTTTTTGGATCACTCTTTGTCTGGCCCATCAACCAGGACCAGTTTGCCGTGGGAGACTCTACCAGGAGCTATTGCACTTGACATCATAGCTTCTGGTGTCACACAAGCACACAGACCCCTTCACTGCAATAAGATGGCGATACGAGTTAGGTTCCATGGACCACTACACTTAAAATCTTAATTTTTAATTTCTAAATTTCTAATATCTAAATATTTCTCTATCATTTGACTAAGCAGATGATTCAGCATTTAAGCATTGGCAAAAAAAAATAGCCTGGACCAATGGGCTTAGAAAATAATAAATCATTGAATGAAATGTTGGAATTAAAGACTGTGAATGCAATCCCTACCCCATCAAAGCAATAAAAATAATAATTTGTAGTCCCCCTGGTTATAACTCATTGACCCCACTTTGAGAACAATGACATTTAAAGACTAAAGTAATATGACTAAAGAAGACATATTACACCAATTAATCAAATGTTAATAAATTTCTCTGGGGTCTTAATAGAATGTCTGTGACATTTGATGATTAAAATATGACATGAATAAAGTTGTCTTTTCTAATCTAAAACTTTCTAACTGCTTTGTTTCACTGCCTGTTGCTTTAAATGCAAATGAGTCACTGATTACTTGATAAATTTTAATTAAAGTTTATCCACTTAGCTGTCCTACCTGGGATGGGATCAAATGTGTATTGGTCTGTACACCTGTTAGCAGTTATTTTCCAGGATGCTGCTGTTTTACTATGTCATAACTCGAGTTCCCAACTGCACAAGGAGGTTACGCTAGACTCCACCACCTCCCCAGTCATGTGACTCCCGGTGCACACTTGAGCCATGTTTCCAGGTTTATTGCCCCACTGGCACCCTATGAAGGACTACAGTTCAAGTCGGACACTGTTTTCCTGCAGTGCTCATTTTATTTTCAGTTTATGGCAAACCCTTTAACCCCAGAAAAGGATAAAGTTATTTTTATGTTGTTACAGCTGAGCAGTCTAGCGCATGAATTGGCTGACGCCATGATAAAGCCCTTTGTTTTAGGATTGGAGCAGACCCAGGAGTGGTACCCCAAAATGTTTCCGGTAAGTCCATTTCAAATCTTTGAAGATAATATTTAGCAGTCTGCACAGACTATCAGAGGAAGTCTCATTTGTACCTGCCAGTGTTGCTGTTTTGGAGGCTGACAGAGGAGCCTTCACAGACCTGCCTATGTCTGTTACTGAAACTGTTCCTATTGTAGGCACTATCACTCAGCTAACTCCTGTCTCTGATCTGGCTGAGGATGCCACCAAGTTTGTTCAAGTACCTGCTCCTGATGAGGACTTTGCCCAGTTTGTTCAAGTGTCTGTTTCCGATGTGCATGTTGCTCAGTTTGTTCATGTTTCTGAACCTGATGATGGCGTCACCAAGCCCATGTCTGTTTTAAACTCAGAGGAGGATGTCCTTAAGCCCATGTCTGTTTCTGACCCTGAGGAGGACTTCTCCAAGTTCGCATGTGCTGCCTAGCCCGTGCTGAATGTGTGCCTATTTCACCCCAAAAAGACTATGGTGGGGAACACTCTATTCACTCTTTGAAAGGCTGGGTATGTGTTTCACAGGAATTGTGAATAAATAAAATTTAAATATATTTATTTTAATAAAGAAAGATCACCACTCCACTTCAAACCAGGTCAGTCAGAATTTAATAAGAAGTCTTTGATTCATAAATAAAAAAAGGTCAGAGGATACAATCCCCAGTGGGAAAGGATCTATGAGCATTTGACGGGAGGCCACATGGGCCAAACTGACAAAAAAATGACTTGGATAGAGCCAAAGAACTAGGAAAGTCACACCAGAGAACTAACCTTTTACTGAAATCATTTATTACCCAGTGATCCTCTATGAGGCCCACTGTTACCTGTAATTAAACTCATGTCTGTTTCTGACCCAGAGGAGGACGTCTCCAAGCTCATGTCTGCTCCTGGCCCTGAGGAGGGCATTACTGCCACTAAGCCTGAGCTCCTATTTTATTGGTTCCGTATTCTGTCATGTGAGAGTAAAGGATGCAAGTGCAGGCTCATTAATTAAACAAAACCACAAGCATAGCTGCTTTGTTATTATATATATATATATAATAACCAATGTTATCACAGCTCACCCTTGCCTGATTCAATTTCTGATGTCTGTCAATTCTGCAGCATTGTCCAGTGGCCAGTAGATGACCAATTAATATTATTTTTATTCATTTATTTATTTATAATTGTATTGTTATTAATATTATTTATTTTTAATAATAACAATTATTTTATTATTATTAAAGTTAAATGTCCTCAGAATTTGGGGAATTTCAAAAATACAGTGGACACCCTGGGTGTCTTGTAATGTTATACAGCGGAAAAAAATAAAATGTCAAAAAAGGTAAAGGAACATTGCTTATTAGTTGTTCGGAAATTACTGTATATGTATAAATGGTGATACACATGGTACCGAGTTCAAAATCGAAATCTCTTTTGTGTATGGCAGCATATTAAGCACAGTCTAAGTCTGATATTTCCTGCCAAATACATCACCTCTCAACCAAGTTCCCACACAGCCATTTCCAAACTTCTCAAAGTGCTGCAGATGAACAGGGACGTAAAAATGGGTTATCATTGCTAAACTACACTACGATGGCGATGCTGCAGAGATCCTTAGAAAAGCCAAGGATAGAGCCCAGCTCAGCTACAATGCATTCAAACATGAAAAGATAGAATTCCTTGATCTCATAAAGGCTTTGGAATATGTACAAAATGAATATATTTACATATGATGAAAGGTCTCCTACCTACATTAAAGACACATTTACAAGTACATGTGTACTATTACAATAATGTGCAATACCCATATGTAGTAAACCTGCGAACAATATTATTATTTTTTTCTATTACTGTTTCTAACACTCTCTACCGTTCCAACTTGCACAACCTACACCACTATCGAAACGTCACACTTGTGCAAATTGGTATATATAATAAAGGTTTCCTCCTATAAATAATCCTTATATGTTTAAATAATTGTTTCGTCACATACACTGCTAATAGGTACAGGTATGGTAATAGAAAAATCTAAAAAAAAACGTTTGACAAATAGTTTTACATATATGCCATTTTACTTACCTTTTTTGATAGTAGCCTACAGGGTTTAGTGAAAGCCAGAGTAATGTTTGGCGCTCTATACTGTCTATACTCTCGTGCTCCTAAGCATAGTCAGACACCATCCAGACTCTGCCCTTTTCTGCTTGTTAATTTTGCAGCCGGGGACCAGGTCCAACATTTCACTAAATATTCAGTTAAGTCAAGTATTGATTGTTTTTCTGTTTTATAAGTTCTGATCGTAATGTTCCCTCAAGTATCCTGCATTAAGGTGACCACTGAAAAAGTACAGTGCAGCTATATTAAGTAGACTGTTTCCCATGCCACAAAATATGTTGCCAATCCTTAATTCCCATCAATCGTGCATCAAAATAAATTAGACTCTATGGAATCGATTAAAATTGTAAGTTACAACTGTCATGTCTACTGCAGGCAATTCCCCTCCTCGCCTGCAGAGGTCACTCTCTCCAGATTACTAGGCCTGTGTTGCTCTGTTTCCTGCTTGTGGCCATTTTCTATATTTTAAACACATGCTTGTCTTTGTGAAGGAATGTTTTTGCTTTTGTCAGACAATTCTGAGTGTTATTCCTAGTATTGTCTCTGGTTTTGTCTTTTTGCCTTGGTTTTTGGTTTATGTATTTCGGATCATGTTTTTGTATTGTTTGCCCAGTCCTTTTGCAGCAACAACATTAAAAAAAAATTCTAAATCAACTGAAACAAGAAAAGACAGGAAACCCACCTGTCTGATAGTGAAAAGCTTAAAAAGTCCTGGGCAGACAAAGTATACTACTCTTTACATCATTCAGGGAGGAAAAGGAACGTGTCAGTTTTAATACACAGACAAATTGACATTACACCAACATCAATACACAAAGGTGAGATATATTTTAATAAATGGTTCAACTGATGATACTGATGTATCCTTTATAAATGTATATGCACCAAATGTAAATGATCCTAGATTTATCAAAACAGCTTTTAGCAATGTAATACAGCATAGTTCTTGACTTTTGTTGATTGGTGGAGATTTAAACTGTGTTCTGTTACAACACATGGAGACAACCTGAAACAAACCCTCTCTAAAATGAGTAAAATGCTAAAATATCAGTCTTCTGAATTATGTCTCACTTACATCTGGAGAAGATCAGATAGCAGAATCATTTGCAGAATTCTGTAAATCTTTGTACAATAGTTTGGATACCTGCTCAGTGGATGCACAACTTGAAACATTGAGACATTACTCAGATTATCCAGCCCAATCAGACCGGTTTCATTACTGGTAGGTATTATGGTGATAATATTAGAAAATTACTCAACATAAAGTCTCTAAAAAAAGATAAAAGAAAAGAAGCCATAATTGTATAACTGGATGCCCAAAAGGCTTTTGATCTGGTTTCATGGCAGTATCTATTTTAAAAAAATAAAACTGGACCTAATTTGGTCCTAATTTCATACATTGGATTAAAACACTTTATTCAGACCCAGCGGCTGCAGTTAAAGTAAATGGGTATAGATTGCTGAAATTTACATTAGTATGTGGAGGTAGACAAGGCTGTTCTCTTTCCTCTCTTCTATTTACTATGAGTATTGAACTGTTAGAACAGCTTATGAGAGACGATAATAGTATAAAAGGAATTGTAATAAATTAAGAAGAGCATAAAGTATCCCTGTATTATTATATTTGACAGAACCAAAAACCACAATACTGCATCTAAAGGAACTAATTTCTCAATATGGGTACTATTCAGGATATAAAATAAATCTTGATAAAACAGAAGCTATGGATATTAATAACATAATACAGCAAAGTATAAAACCTGAGAGTGTCTTTAAATGGCCAAAAGATGGTATGAAATATCTTGGTATACACATCCCTAAATCTGTACAAAACATTTTCGATGCTAACTATAAGAAAATAATTTCTTGTATTGGCGAAGACTTAGACCAATGGTCTGTTTTTATTAGGTCAAATTGAAAGTACACTTGAAACCCCCATTCACCCAACATGAGCACACAAACAGCAGTGTAGAAGAATGCGAGCCACCCTCAGCAAACCCGCCTACTGAAAGTGCAACAAAGATAGCTCGCCTGCAGCAACTGCTCCAAGGCTTTGTCAGTGAGCAACAGTGAAAAGATGAGGAACTGCAGAAAGAAGCAAAAAGGCGGGACCAGCAGTTGAACATCAGTTTGGGCCTCTGCAGGAAGAGGTCTGGAGAGGCCTAAGAGGAATGCAACAGGACGCAGCTCAGCATTCATCAAAACTGCACTCCAGAATATACAGACCAATGGCACCAGCAGAGATATTACACGCCACAGAGGGAGGGCATATAAGGACAATGCCGACAGCATGGCCAAAGCTCCCACAACTTAAAGAGACAGGCCACATTGAGCATTACTTCGTGATGTTTGAGCAGCTTGCACTAGGGCCTAGATGGCCGAGAGTGGACTGGGCTTTTCATCTAGTCCCATTGCTTGAGGAAAAAGCAAGGGCAGCCTATGTCGCTATGAGTGCAGACAAAATAAATTACTTTAATACAGTGAAAGAGCTATTCTCAAAAAAAAAAAACAGATTCTTATAGACAGCTTTCTTACAAAGACAATGTTTTAAAAGGAGAAAGACTAAAGGAACTGTTCAGCAGGATTGTATGAGAGATGGATGTGGCCAAATGAGAAATCTAAGGAGGCGATTGGATGAATCATCTTACTGAAGCAGTTCCTGAATATCATCAACCCTGAACCCAACAGCTGGATACTGAAACTCAGCATGGCCTCAGAGGAGCAGGCGGTTGCAATGGCAAAAGGCCTTCATCACTGCACGTCAAGCAAACCAAATGCCAG
>JAOVVF010034823.1:33837-45417 GCA_028565595.1 Duopalatinus emarginatus
ATCCAAATCTGAATCCAAAATATACTTTCATTGGGAAAAGTTAGGATAATTGAGATTCAGATGAGCATTTGTGAGTTTTGTACATCCATCCAGTATCTCAGTTCCACCACTAACAATTACCACATTGTCTGGTGTGGCACTTTCGTCTGCTGTAGTACTGCCCAGTTCAGCAAAGCTATCTTGGACAATGTCTTTGCTGAAATTCTGCCAGATGTACAAACAGGTGTTCAGTTGTCAAACACTGAACAATATTGAAGAGTCTCTACAGACAGCAATTTAGTGGTAAAATACTAACATTTACCTTCGAAATCTTCAACAAGCACCACACAGGACAGTCCCAGGAAATGAAATGAACAGATATCCAGACAGCCTATCTTCCCATTGCTATGAAAAACACTGTGAACTATGAACTAGATTTTCTTTCCTAAAGGAAACACTTAGTTCTTGAAAAAAAAAATAATGTAAAAAGGAAAAAAAATGAAGAGTAAGATTTAACGTAGATTGAGTGTTTGGGCCAGAGAAAAGGGGGCTATGTTTGTTTGTATGTCAAAACATTTAGGTCAGGGGCAGCTGAACTGAAATAAATTCATTAAATCCTAAAATGTTCACTGCTAATTTTTAATGCTCATGTAACAAAACCAACCTTGCTTTGTATCTTAAATACATTTAATATAAATTGCTAATCAAATTATCATGCTAATAAGCTTGCATAACCCTGCCTGAAATGCACATCCCCAAAAACCACTGAATTTGTGATGAGAAATAACAAAAATTTCTGTTGCTCTCGGAGTGACTTGCTGCATCGATAAAATGATTTTTTTTTTATTTTACACATTTATTATCAAATATACAAATGCATTTGATACCTAACCATTTACAAAAAACACCCTAGCACACTGGATTATTTTTGAAATTCTGAAGTAGCAAGACTGTAATAACATATTCTTTAAAAAAAGGGAAAAAAAAATATCACTCAAATATTATTAATGGTAATGGCAGGTCCGCCACCCTTCATACTGCATGCGTGCATGGGGAATCAAGGTCACACAGATACAGAGTGTACAGTGCACTAAAAATTCAGCTTTATTTAAGATGGTGCAGAGTTTATAAATGGTTTGTATGTACATGATTCGATAAAAGAATTGAGTTGTTAAAATATGATTGGATGTTGCGCCAAGCGTGACTAAACAGGTCTATGTCAAATAAGAATCAACAAGATAGTCAGCAAAAGTAGAGGGGTGTACTTCAGGTCCAAAGACCTGAAACATTCAAGGCCCAGACTGCTGCTCAGGTCATGTGACTCTTGGCGCGCACCTGAACCCCGTGCTGATCTCATGGACTATTTAACGTCTTGTAAGACTGGATTAACCCTGGTTTCAAAGATTCAAAGAGAATCTCTGACTCTGCTTTGACCCTGTTATTCTAGATTGACCCTGTTATTCTGGATACCCTGTTTTAGACTATGCCTATGCCTTGTTCCTGCTTCCTGTTTAGGTTTGCCCTGTTTGGTTTCGGTTTTGGTTTATATTTGTTTGTGTTTTGTGTGTTACATTAAAGTATTCCCTGTGATTACGTCCTGCCTCTGCTTAGGTGAGTTTAAATATACACTCACCACCACACAAAGACAAAGTAAACCCTGAGGAAAACTTTCTTTTTTTAGATTAAATTATATATGTCTTCTGTGGGACAGTAAAGTTTGGTTTTATTATTTGTCTCATGTTATTATTTGTCTCATGTTTTTGCATAACAGGTAAATCTTTGGTGAGATGCAATTCAAGAGTCAAATTTTAGCATTAGGAGAAAATTACTTACATCCCACCCTAATTTCAAACACGTCTAGACTATAGGGCTGAAAAAAACATAACTGATAAGTTCCCTTATGCACTGCTACAGGTGTCCCTAGCTCTGGAAGATATATGAAAAGCCAAGGTCAGGTGGATTTTTGTCAAGCAATCAATCAAGTTGATCAATCAATCAATCAACATCACATATATACAGATGTAAATTTAAATTTAAATAAGGTGTTTATTGTCTCTCTGAATGAGGTATTGCTGTCTATTTATGGGTGGTTCAGTGCTATTGTCTTTTCAGCAGTCTAATGGCTTGGGGAAAGAAGCTATCCCAGAACTGACTGTCATTGGTGATTAGTCCCACAATTGTTGTGTCATCTGGGAATTTGATAATGATGTTGGAGCTATGTCTGACTAAGCAATCATATGTCTATAGGGAATACAGTAGACGACTAAGTGCTCTGTGTTAAGGGTGAGTGGGGATGAGGTAATGCTGCCCATTCTTACTATTTACCTTTAACCTGACAGGAAATTCAGGATCCAGCTACACAAGAAACTGTCCAGGCGCAAATCCCGAAGCTTAGTGTCAAGCCTTGCTGGGATGATGGTGCCGAAGCTTAGTGTCTCATGTTTGTCAATATTAGAGTTTATATGCAGCTGTGCGATCCAGCTGTAGCTCGAAGCGACTGCTCCAAATACAAAATGGTGCTTTTTGGGTTTTTTTACTCGTGTCTGTCTTTAACTATTTTGGCACATGGATATAAGAGCAGTCAGTCTACAGAAGTGCAGGAAGCAGGCTGTAGGTCATGCTAGGCTAACAACAAGGACAACTAACCCAGCCCTCCCGACCACCCTGCTATGAAATGTCTGCTTGTTGAAGAATAATTTTTCTTTGTTTTCACTGAGACTTGGCTGAGCGACAGAGTTCCAACACCTCCATTCAGCTAGATGGACTAGCCCCATTTCGTGCCGACAGAAACTCAGCCCTGTGCAGTAAGACTCATGGTGGAGGATTGTTTACATCAACACAGAATGGTGCAAGAACTCTGTACTAGTCTCTAGGTATTGCTTATCTTTACTGGAGTTTTTGATCATCAGATGCAGACCTTTTTATTTACAGAGGGAATTCACCACAGTACTGATCATCAGTGTTTACATTCTGCCCTGCACTAATGCTAAAGATGCACTTTCTTAACTGTACAGTGCTATTAATGGACTTCAAACCACACACCCTGATGGAATGTTTATTGTTGCTGGAGATTTCAACCATGTGAATCTCAAGTCAGTTCTCCCTATATTCCATCAACATGTGAACATGCTAGACCTTGTTTACACAAACATTCCCAGCACATACCAGGCAGAGCCCCGCCCCCACCTCAGATACTCAGATAACATCTCTGTTATGCTAATTCCAACATACAGACCACTCGTCAGATGATCGAAACTGGTTCTGAAACAGGTGAGAACCTGGCCATCAAAAGCCATCTCTGCTCTCCAGGACTGTTTTGGGCACATGGACTGGCAGATGTTTAGGGAGGCTGCAATCTATAGCAACACCACAGACTTGTAGGAGTACATGTCATCTCTGACCAGCTACATTGGCTAGTGTATAAACGATGAGACTGTCTCCAAGACCATCATCACACGTCCCAACCAGAAGCTGTGAATGATTGCAAAGGTGTGTGCTGTGCTGAAGGCTTGAGATAATGCCTTTAAAGCAGGAGGCAAGTTGGTCTTAAGAACAGCGAGGGCCTAACTGTCCCGGGCCATCAGAGAGGCAAAGCACGTACACAGCCAGAGCATCCACAGCCAATTCAGAGACAGTGGTGATACATGACGTGTGGCAGGGGGAACCAGGCTACAGGACAATAACACCTGTTGTGACAGTGATGCCTTCCTTCCAGATGTGCAGAACAACTTCTGCTCTTGGTTCAAGACACAGAATGGTGTGGCAGCAAGGGAGACCACACCTCCTCCCAACAACCAAGTGTTGTGCCTTACAGCAGCTAAAGTGAGGAAAACTCTTTACAGAGTTAACCCACAGAAAGCCACTGGACCAGACAACATTCCTGGTACAGTGCTCAGGGAATGTGCAGACCAGTTGACAGATGTCTTTAGTGACATATTCAACATCTCCCTGAGCAGTGCCACTGTCCCAACGGGTCTCAAGGCAATCACTATTATGCACATGCCAAAGAAGTCTTCAGTGTCCTGCCTTAATGACTACTGTCCCATTGCACTCTCACACATCATCATGAAGTACTTCGAGAGGCTTTTCACAAGGCACATCAAGACCCTGCTGCCTCCTTCACTATTCTCTGCAGTTTGCATACCATCCCACCCGTTCCAGGAACGACACTATATCCACCACTTTTCACCTGGTGCTCACCCATCTGGACAACAAAGACACATATGTTTGAATATTGTTCATAGACATCAGCTCAGCATTTAAAACAATCATTCCTTAGCACCTGATCAGAAAGCTGAACCTACTGGGTCTGAACATTTCTCTTTGTAACTGGATCTTGGACTTTCTGACTGGGACACCTCAGTCAGACCAGATTGGATGTAACACTTCCAGCACCACCACGCTATGCACTGCGGCCTCTCAGGGCTGTGTGCTCAGTCCCTTGCTGTTTACTTTACTGACTCACAACTGTGCAGCTGCAAAGGTTGAGGCAGGCACATCTCCCTCCTCCCATTCTCACCATATTCTACCGAGAAACCATCGAGAGCATCCTGAGCAGCTGCATCACTGCCTGGTTCAGGAACTGCACCGTATTGGATTGCAAGTCCCTGCAGTGTGTAGTGAGGACAGTTGAGAAGATCATCAGTGTCTCTCGTCCCACCATCACAGACATTTACACTACATGCTGCATCCGCAAAGCAACCAGCATTGTGGATGACCACACATACACCCCTCATACACACTTTTACATGTTACTGCATATGTGCACATTATGTTGTATTGTTTGTTGTTCTATGTAGCACCTTGCTACTGGAGGGATGTTTCGTTTCACTGTGTACTGTACACCACTGTATATGATTGAAATGACAATAAAAACTATTTCACTTGCCTTGACTTGTAGTGTGAAACAAGCATAGCATTTAGCTTGTCTGGCAGTGTAAAACTGGTGCTATCTGAGAGAAAAGTTTTCTTTTTGGAGTCAGTCATAGTGTTTACTTCCTGCCACAGACTTCTTGTGTTGGTAGTGTTGAACTGATTTCAACGCTGCCCTGTACTTATGTTTGGCTGCCTTTTATGCTCCTGCAGAGAGCATATATGGCAGTTTTTTGCTCAACCATATTTCCTAATTTAAAAGCAGATATGCATGCCTTCAGGGCTGCACAAACACAGTTAAGCCATGTTTTTAGGTTGGGGTAAACAAAACAACTTCTATGCATTTGATATACCCTGTGACTGTTTATTTGTGAAGTTGTTGTTTAAAGCCTCCCAGAAGTCCCAGTCTGTGGCATCAAAACAATCCTGAAGCATTGAGTGTGATTTGTCTGTCCAGTGGTGTACCAACCTAATGGTGGTGGTTGTTGTTTCAGCTTCTGCCTATTGGTAGGTAGGAACGGGATGGAAGAGTGATCCACGGAGGTTGGGGGGGCCTCCAGGTGCACAGTTTCGTGCCTGTCAAAAACCTCATACAAAAAGAACAAAAAGACTGACTGAAGTGTACATTCCTCTGATCACACAATCAAGCATTGTTGATCATAAAACATACATCTAATCCCTAACTTACAAGTCAGTGTCACTGTCCTAGTGTGTGGATATCAAAAGTGATGACCAGTGGTGTACTGGTACAATTCTATCACAAAGCAGATATGGCACCTGGTTCCTTCAGTGTCAGGGTTCGATGTTCAGAGATCAACTGGGTTGGCTCGCCATCTATTTAGATTAGTCAATCTTCCAGGAGTTTTTAAATCCAACAAAAACTTGACCAGTATTCACAACCGAGTTATAACTTTTGTTAAGTTTTATAACTTTTAACAGGTTACTACTACATTCATCTGTCAAATGCTCATGTATTCACATGTTGTAAAACAATAAACTCCACATGAGTTTTGTCAAAATAAGTATCTACAGAACTGTATGTTCTTCTACATGCTGAAAAAATTGTGAATAACCTCCAGTTAACAAACAGAAGTAATAAAATAGAATACTTAGATTTCAAATAAGTACTTAACTCGCAACTGCAATAAGCTTACAGTCATACTAAAAGATTAGTTCGTTTCAGCATAAATCATTTAAATGAACACTTCACATTAGCACTTTACACATGAAAACGTAGGTATCAATATGAAATTAAAGGCTCATTTCAACAAAACACCCCTCCATCTAACCAATTAACCCCAAATACACCTCCAGCAGTAACAGCATATATTCCTTACATTTTTCTGTCAACATTTTCTAAGTATAAGCTCAACCAAAAAAAAAAAAAAATTTATGCTGTTAACACCCCATTAATGTAAATAATGAACAGGTTAGCTTATGGAGACCTGATTACAAAAATAAAAATCGGCGAATCCAACACCTCTCGTCCTGAGCAGCATTCAACTTTCACAAACCGACTAGTATGTGTTCTTTTCGAAGCTACTGGGTTTGTATCAACTTATCACTTTTAGAAAAGTTGGGTTTTCATAGGAAACAGCTAATAATGGCGCATGCAAAATGGCTGTCTTTTCCGTTTGTCACTTGCTCTAACCAAACCGAAATTAATCAGTGTATCACGGAGTATCAGTGTTTCAAAATAAAAGTACCTAAACATAACTTCTATGAACTTCCTTTTTATATGATGACTTGTAATTATTTATTTAATAATAATTGTTAATAATAATTATAATAACAATTAATAATAATAATAAATGTATTTTTCTTAATCCTATTTATCAACAAGGTTACATGTGTTAAAAATATTCACACAATTAACAAAAAACTAAAGAGTGTGGGGAGCTCACAACACAGCAGCTATACTCGGCGCCATCTTAGAAGAATGTACCTGTTCCTCGTATGCTCCCTGCCAGTAAGCTCCTGTCTCTGCCCTAATATCCCTGGTCACACTTTGGCGTTGATTTTTTTTTTTCTTAGCGACCTCCCAGAGTCCCAAGGAAATAAAGTAATCATAGGCAGTCCAGATTGATTCTCTGAATGAGCGCACCTGGTATCCCTAACCAGTCTGCCTGCAGGCTTTGAAACTGCCGAACTGCTATTTAACCACGTGTTTGGATATTTTGAATTGCTTAAAAGCATAATGTGTTACTGGGGTCCCCATGTCCCAGGTGTGTGGAATCATGGAAGAACTGGGGGTCACTTTAGAGTACAGCCTGGTGAAAAGGGTAAACCAGAAACTGGAAAAGTTTCTAAGGATATTCTACACCAACAATCAGCATCACTGGGCTTGTTTCCTCCCATACAAAATATGCAAAGAAGTTCAACAGTCACTCAGGCATGAAACTAACCCCCTTTCAGTGTGTCCTAAGTTACAAGCCCCTATTGGATGCCAAGGACCTTCGACACATTGTGGGATGTAAGAAAACCTCTATGTAAGTAACCCCATCTGTTTACTTTAAATGATACATAAATGATCTAACGGGTATATAGTTAAGACCATACTCCTCCTCCAGCATCGCTCCTGGCTTAGAGAGGCTAAGATCGAGCTCTTAGTTAAATGGTAGGGCTGTGGCCAGAAGAGTGCTGCTAGGTCTTAGTTACTGTATGTTTAAGATCCCTTTTAGTTTCTCCTTGTGAGGTATCACAGTTTACACTGCTGACTCTGAAAGTTTATTTTGGATATTCCGATTCTCTGTTTGACCATAGCTAGTTTATCTGTTGATTGTTTGTAGATCACCTGACTTCTGCCTGTATTGAACAATATTTCTGACTACTGTTTTGGATTTCTCTGCTGGTATATTTTGACAACTGTTATTAAACACACCTACATTTGTCTTTTTAGAATTAAATATAGACCTCAATATTTTATAGACAATAAATCTCCCTTACATTTACTTTATGAGAATGGTTTTCTTTTTTTTTTTAATAACAAAACTCATTGTTGCAGTTCTGAGGGCAGAATGGATGGGACTGATTTGGTGTTCATTTTCTACAAGACCTCACAGGCTCTGCCCACCTCTCTCTGCTGTCTGTCAAAGCAGTGATGAGACAGCCGCCACACTTTTATTTCCTTTCAGATTAATATGACATGGTGAAGATAATAGGCTGTGGGCAGGCAGTCTGGGTGGACACTGATTACAGCTGCTGTGACACTAGGTTAATGGATATTTCTCATGGTACACACACATGCCAGTTCCTGGCCTAGCAAAAAAAAAAAACCTGTAGCGCTTCCCCTTCAAACATCCTGAAACACAGACACACACACATGAACACACACACACACACACACACACACACACAGCTTACCTCACATTACTCGTGAGTCATATGTCACATACTACAAAAGAGTCACAAAATATGCAACATACACGCCAACTCCCCAAACTCAATTTAATTTAATCTATTCGTACAGCACGTTTAACAATACATGGGTCAATGACGTGACACTCATTTTTTCATGTATATATCGGTTACATATATTTAAATTTGTTACAAATGTCAAATAATTTTACTAAGTTAATTATTTTTAAACATTATTTTCATCAAACCCTAATCTAAAAGTTTTGGCTTTGAGACAATGTTCATTGTTAAAGGCGCTATACAAATAAAATTGAATTGAATTGAATTGAATTAAATTTATTAATAATAAAAGATATATTAAAAGAAAATAATAAAAGACAGTATTAGGAGAAATAAAAAAGTTCGGGTAAAAAGGTCAATATGGTGTAACCACAAAAACATGAACCAAATAATTACACTTGCTGAAAAAAAAATGTGAAATTCTCCCCAAAATCCATTATAAAATAATCTGGCATGATCTTGCATAAGAGGTTTCTATAAAAAAATAAAAGTAATGAAACCCTATTCATCTGAATGTTGTAATTAATTTGAGAAATTAAATTATTAAAAAAATTAATTTGAAATGTCAAGTGGTCTAACCACCATTTAAGGACCAATTTTGTAAGTATTATGTCAGAAGATCATGTGACAGGACTTTATGTCAAAGAGAAGGACCCTTGAATACCCCAACTGCTATGAGTCAAGGTTAGTAACTCTCTTAAAAATGTAACATAATTAAGTGCTTTTAGTCAATGGTCAGGCAAGCTTAGGTTACATGTCAAGTGGTATGACCTCCTTAAAATATTGATAAATCTTAATAATGATGTGTACTCTCCCAAAACTCTAGAGTAAGAATACCTTAATGAACACACCAGTGACAAGTGTGGAATTGATGAAAGCCACCCTGTTCACAATGATTTTCAATCTTTTACTCTCTACACATTACTAAACAATTGTCTAGTAGAAAGCCAAACAATATTAAAATTGTTTAAATGAACATGTTGGATGAGGATTGGCAATAGTAAAGGGGGTGATCTCTAGAACCAAGGGTTACTTGTGGAGACGTACTGTATGTTCTGTTGTTTTCCCTGCATTTGAATATCCAGCTATATTCTGAATATTATTATTATTATATATACAGAGTCTGAGACACTGTATAACTGTGGCTCTACATAACATAGACTGTTGAGGACAATGTACAATGCTATAAATGTGACAAGATGTGTAATGCAGCATTTTCCAGCATAATGCATTTAGACAGTTCTTGTGTGCTGTCTATTTGTGTGCGGTAATGGTGTTGAGCATACTTGAGTATAAATTTTTTTCAAAGTTTTTAAACAGCCATATCTTATGGCAGCTTGAAAAAGTTGGTTGTTTTATTGTTGTTGTTGTTGTTCTTCTTCTTCTTCTTCATCTTCCTCTCCTTCTCTTTCTTCTTCTTCTTTGTATTATTATTATTATTAATTCATTTATTAAAAAGTCAAAAGCCAATGACTTTATTTCACTCAAAATTAATAGCAAAATTAAGCAAGTGTATACTTAACCAATAATTATACAGTATTTTGCCCACTCCGACCTATCATTTCAGCATTGTTTATTTACTTTGAACATGGCTAATTGTTCCGCCTGTACTTATGTACAGTTGTGCATTTAACTCTAAGGGATTAAAGACACTGTAGTGATAACCCATGTCATGTATAGAACATTATTCAGGGGTCTGTGTAATGCTTATAATTTTGAATTTTGAATTTCTAAAATTGGTGAGCAACTCTGACATTCATAGAAGTTCAATTTTTATGGCTCCTGACTGCCAAAGGATGGCCTAGCCTATAGACAACCACATACCAGCACAATCAGGGGGACCAGAGCATCCTGTTAAGGCAGGTCAATGGCCAGCAGACTTGAACCACAGAAGCTTGTGGCTGAGGCCATATTCAACATATAGAATGGAGGGAAAAGATCTGGTTGATGCAATACAGATGTCAGAAAAAATTACTCCCCTATGAGCAGCCCAGGAAGCCGAAACACCCCCAGTTGAGTGGGATACCGCCATATCAGGGTGTGCAGCACCAGCTGCCTAATAAGCCATAGCAATAGTCTGGCCCACTCAGTCAAAAGCCCCTTTTTAAAGGTTGAGCCACCGACTATAAGGCCACTAAAGCAGATGAAGGGTTTGTCACAGAAATTAATAGACGCACTGGCACAGATAGCCTATGTGTATGGACAGGACAAAACTAGAGCATCTGTCTTCAGGCATGGCTGTATCAACAGTTGACATCTTCAGAAAGGATAAAGACAGTGCTTTTAAGAAGAAGGATGCATTAGGCCACAAGGTGACACCACAGGAATCCAGCTTCCACCTGAAGCAGGTAGGGTTAACTGAAAGTGTGTGCTCTGCTTCACATAGACTATTGCCAGTAAGAAGGCAGTCTGAAGCAAGACCCACTTTAAGACCGCCTGAGACAGTGAATCAAAAGGAGGCATGCACAAACATTCCAGCACCCAAGGCAGGTCCCACTATGGAATACTTTGAGCTATGTAAGGCTATAGGCAGCTACAGACCGGTTTGTTGACTCCCAAGAATAAGCCATCCACACCTATGTGCCTATGAACAGGAAAGTGAGAGGGAAGTGTCTAGCCTGAAGCAAGAGTCCACAACAACAATATGTACATAACATTTACTAGTGCTGGTAGTAGTCCAATACACTGAAAAAAATAATCCTTTGGATTTACTTGATTTTAATGTGTACATCGGTCCCACATGATTAAAATGTGTAAGACTAACAAAATATTCTTATATATTACAACGAATTATTTACTTGTTAAGCCAACATATTTTAGTCATGTTCAGGAATTTAAAATAATCAAGTTGGTCAAGTTATTTTTTTTAAGATTCCAAAACACCAATTAATTAAGTAGTATGAAAGCGATTATATCATGTTCAGGATACCTGATTTTTAAGTATAACAAACTTGATTTTTTAATGCTTACATTATTTAAATGTATTATGTAACTAAAAAGCAATTGTATTATTTCGTTACAATCTAGGTAAGGTCACTAAATGTAACTTGATTTTTTTTCAAAGCCAGCAGACATCAGTTTTGTGCTGTGTGCAAATATAAAAATCAAGCCTGATTGCTTTGACAAAATTAACTGTATTGTTTCAACAGTAACTTCAGCATAGAAATACAATGCTGCAACCATACCAGTGAATTAAAAACACAAATAACAAAAATACCAGCCACAAACAAAAAAAAAACACTAGTACATTTAAAACATTGTTAACAGTACTAGTGCATCATCAAAAGCAAATAAAACATAACAAATAAGTGA
>JAOVVF010034906.1:0-24469 GCA_028565595.1 Duopalatinus emarginatus
GGTGCTGGAAAAATTTGATTCTTTAAAAAAATCTTGATTCCTTGTCCTGAATCGATCTCATTACATGTCTGCTTGGCCACCGTAAAAGAAAGGTTGTCATGGAGACCATTCAGACAGAAAAATAAATAAATAAATGAGATATAAATAATGCAAAAAGAGAACCTAAAAGTATTGTTTTAAATAAACGTTCTATTTGTCTACGTTGTCTTTTGATCTTGTCAACCACATAATTGTGAACCCAAAAATTCAGAATGAAATCAAATCACCAGATGCTGAGTGATTCTCACCCCCAATACATATATTTTTCAGATATATTTACACACATATATATGTTGCAGATGATCCGCCCTGCAAACCACAGATAGCTCTGAGGAAACCTGATGCCAAGTCAGTGTTTAAAGGTTCAGAGGTAACAGTCTCCTGTGTTGTCGAAACTACGATGAAGTCCAACGTGTCATGGCTTGTCAATGATAAAGTGATTGAAATCAATCCGATGGAGGGTGAGGTTGTCAGAAACCTGACTCTACCTAAAGCAAAGTGGATAGAAGCGAAAACAATAAAATGCCTAGCCGAACTTCCATGTTCCATCAAAGTAGAAGCGGTTATCGATATCAGAGGTAAGTTCTGAGTATAAATTCTACTAAATATTTAATAAAAATTGGTTTTCCAAAACATAGCGACGTGTTGTGGGATTCCAGATTGCCTGACATCTTACACTGATTAGCCATAACACTAAAACCACTAACAGGTGAAGTGAATACGACGGGACGTCATTTTCCCAAAGCAGTTCTTAAAGCTGACGGAAAAGTAAGCAAGCGTAAAGGTCTATGCAACTTTGACAAGGGCCAAATTGTGATGTCTTTGGTCTGAGCTTCACCAAGACAGCAAGTTTTTGTGGGGTGCTGAAGGTATATACTCGTTAGTACCCACAGAAAATGGTCTAGGAAAGGGCATGACCTCACTGGTATGCCTGTAAGTTCAGGACTTAATGTTATGGCTGACAGGTTTATATTAGGTGTTTATAGACACAGCAGTTATAGTACCGGGTGGGGGTGGGGTGGGGATTATGTGTTCGATATTAGTTTTGTGTGTTCATGCTGGAATAGTAACTTTTTTAATTTTAGTCAAATATTATATATAAATTACGAGACATTACATTGCGTTCCTTTAGAATCGAGTACAAAAACTCCGACAGTGGAGATCAGGAGGAATCTTGCAGATATAAAAAAGGGAATCAACACAGTTCTGGAGTGTGCCGCAAGAGATCTGCCCTTCGGTGAAGTCCACGTTGTCTTAAAATCCGATGAGTCATTACTTTATGAAGAGTATGTGGATCTTCCCAAAGGCTTGAACGATCTGACCAGACGCTACACTATTCCCAGCGACAAAAGAAACAAAAACACATATTTCACCTGTGTCATTGAAAGCCTTTCCAATATCTGGACATCTCGGTCTGGAAATCTTTTCGGTAAGGAATCTCAATCTTTTCATTGTTTGAATATTGTTAAAAATGTAAAATTTAATTGTTTTTTCCTATAATGACACTTTAAGAAACATGGCCCTAATACACTTAATCTATAAGTTTGTAAATTTTGTCATCAGAAGCATTTATATTTTTTTTCCATTTTCTTGTGGGGGTGGGGGAGGGGGTGGTGTTAGAGGACGGGACATGGGGAAGAGAAAGAGGTTGGGGGTGTTTATGCCACAGGGGTCCTCCTTTAGAAAATTTGTAATGAATCAGATGCCGTTTTCTGCATTCTGATATCTTTTTAACATGTTAAGGTTAAGTTAAAATGATAGCTAACGTTAAGCTAGCTAATGATAGATCTCCTAATGCTGACTAGCCAGCTAACTGCAGTAACATTTCAACTGGAAAAAATAAAAGTCTTGTGGGGAACTTTTGACATACTTTCCGCTTCATTGTAAAGAATTTCATGTCTGGCGAGGGAGCAAAGATAGCAAACAACTAATCATTAACTAAGAACAGCCCATTGTTATTTAAAGTAAATACAGCAAAGCTTACTCATAATATTTCATTGTTCAGTTAAACATTCATTTAACGCAACTTGAAAAAGGTTGTGGACTTTAAGTGGTATGTGTATTCTCTGATCGATCAAGTGGAATGAATTCTTTCGTCAAGCAACAGAAACAGCGCTGGGTGAACTAATAATTTATGTTAAATTGGGGAGGGGGTCCAAATGAACAATTATGAAATGTGAAGGGGAACACGTCCCCCACAGATTGAATGGCGGCGTTGCCTGTGGTACTGATGCAGGTGACCTAGAAACATTAGGTTTTGTCTATAAAAAGTTACGTTTACGGAAAAGGCATGTGGTAATCGAATATAAACAGACATAATGTATATATCATAATGTGTATCTCAAGTTTTAAGAGATTTAGACCATGACGTGATTGTGTGAAATGGGAGGAGTGTTAGATAATGTGATGATTAGCGCTATATACATATATATTCTTTTTATATACATATAAACGCATCCTAGTAAAAATGATGGTTGCATGAAACGCTGCTGTCGCATCTTGCCCTGAGGATTTTTAAATCTGTAGCCAAAATCTGTAGACAGAATTTTTCACAGTTCATATTAAAATATTCACCCTTGTTTCCAGATGGGCCTTCAATGGATCTTTCAGCTGTTTCCAAACAAAATCCAGATTCAACAAAACAAACACTTCGTTGTTCTGCAACTGGATTCAACCCAACCATCCGGTGGCTGACTGGAACTCAGACTGGGACTTCCACAACCATGCAAGCAGATGGACGTGTAACTGTGATAAGTGAGATATCGGTGCCACAGGAACAGTGGAAACAAGCAGTGAAATTTACATGTGAGGTCCGTGACAATTCAGTTCCAACTGCCCAGAACATCAGTGTTTGTAAAGGTATTCCCAACTATTTTAAACGATTATCTAAAACCCATAACGTCCATGAAACATGTTTCTTACCTAACTACAATTTAATGATCTCTCATATTTCACAGTATATTCGAATTCCGAACCAGTGATACAACTGGATACACCTAGTCTCAAGTCAGCAATTGAACATTCAGTATTAACGTCTACCTGTAAAGTCGCAACTAAGCTCAACACCAAAGTGTCATGGTTTGTCGATGGTAAAAAGTTTTCTGAACACAGCAAGACGACAGATGGTGATATGACTGTTAGCAAACTACAATTTAAACTACAAAACGCAGAAGAAAGGAAAAATATCCAGACAATAAAATGCATGGCTGAACTTCCATGTTCCATCAAGACAGAGAAGATATTTAATGTTCAAGGTAAGTTGAATACATCCACATATACATATATACCAGAACAAACATAGAAATTAAGGCTTTGAAAGTGCAAGACAGAATAAACAAGACTTCACCATAATATGCACACAACAAATCAGAAGACAGATTACTATCTTTCAGGGACAGGACAGAGCAGACTTAAGTCATAAAGGCTGCGTCGAAATTGTGTACTTGAAGACTACATACTAGAACAAGTACGTACTAGATTGGATCGTGGCTTGGTAAAGCCACTGTAACTGATCTTCAGCCTCAAAAATCTTAGCAGCGCCAGCTGAATTATAGTATAAATTATGTGACCACAGTGTGCTGTGTTCGCATACTTCAAAATGTCCCCCAATACAGTACCACATTTGGGGACTTTTCTCGTACTGTATTATGAATACTACGCATTCGGACACACTTCCCGTTCTCGCCTACTGTTCAATTACGCGATTTCAGATGCAGCCATAGAGACGTGACAGGAAATATTTTTACCCAAGGACAGCAGAACACACACTGAGAAAGAGGGAAAAAACACACCACTATTCCAGTTGTGAGCTGTTAAGACCTTGCTCATGCATGAATTATGATCGACAGTAATATGAAATGTACTTCACCTTAGGTTTGTCAGTACCGGGGCAGAGAACTCCGACAGTGGAGATCAGGAGGAATCCTGCAGACATAAAGAATGAAGACAGCACAGTGCTGGAGTGTGCCGGAAGAGATCTGCCTTCCGGTGAGCTCCGTGTCGTCTGCAACGCCAACGGTGTTCTCATCAGTGAACACTATGTGGATCTTCCCAAAGGACTGGGCACTTTGACCACACACTGCGTTATTCCCACAGATAAACAAACCACAAACTCCCAGTTCACCTGTGAGATTGAAAGCTTTTTCTCAAATTGGAGTTCTACACCTGCACGAAACCTTTTCGGTGAGGAGTATTTCAAAATGTCGTATGTTTCTTCACCGTTTGAATAATCGCTTCAACCATTTGCAAAATTTACAGGCCAAGATGACCAACTTATGATCGGTATTAAAAGAATACTTTATTAGAAATGTATCAAACATGAAAACATGGTTGCAAAACACAATATACATAATTATTTAAATTAAATAGTAACATGTTTTATATTTAAATACAAATAACAAAATATGTATTTCAACGTAAAGACACTACGGAAAAACGCAGCAGTCTTATTAAAATATAAACCATTTAAACCATTTTCAGTATAAATTTTGTACAAGTCCAGTATAAAATTTTTAGTCCAAAACAATTTTTAGGGTAAAGTTATACAAATATAACGTTATTTCAATGGTTTATTAGACCTGCCAACCTTGAAAGAATTTTATGCGTATGACACCCCCCCCCCCACACACTTTCAAACCAATTGTATTATCATACCAGCTTGAAAACAGTGTTGAGGTCTACCTGAGAACTCTGTCAGAAATAGAAGTAAACTAAAGAAGATTTCTGCAAATACATGAATAAATAAATAGATCAAACGCAATTCTTCAGTTTTGTAATTGTAAAAATGCATGGTAATGTCACGGTTACCATTACAACATACTGAATAGATGAATCTTGTAACCTTGACCAGTGGTTAACGCCACTGTCGGGTTAATACTAGACTAACACCACGTCTTCATTTTACTTCTTCAATGTATCGGCTCAACGCGCGAAAGGGGGCAGGCCATCAGCTTATGGCGGCTACTGCACCTCCGTACAACTCCACAGCAAGTAGGGGGGGTTGCCACTAGCACGCTGACCTCCCATGCTCTGCTTTCGGCACAAGCAGCAAGCTGATTGGCTCTATTTGTTGAAGGGCGTGACTTCATTCTACGCTCTGATTGGCCGAAAGCACTCCACTCACACGCAGATCTCTGTGGCTCGGCAGCAGAATTAATTTCTGTGGCAACCTAGTGACTGAAACTGGCGAAATGCGAGATCATGGCGAAATGCGAGATCATCATCTTTACAGTTTCAGATCATTGGGTCAGTGGAAAGTTGGCGAAAACACTGTTGAACATCTTTTTGATTTCAAGATTCAAGATTTAAAGTTTTATTTGTCACATACACAGTTATACACGGTACAACCTGCAGTGAAATGCTAACTGACTGTCATCCACAGAATGTAAACTAGGCGGAAGAAATACAATAGAATAAAATTAAATGGAGTAAGTAAACAAATAGTAATAGAAAGGTACAGTAAAATTACAATAAAATTAAATAGTCCTTAAATTATATCTATAAAATATAAAGTACGATTTAAAGTAAAAAATTTTGAGTGGTTACATATTTATTAGAAAATCTCCTAAAGAAAACATAATATAAACGCTTTCAAAATCAAAACTAACGGCCGTGTCCCAACACTCTTGTAGCATCTTGCCATGAGGATCACATGTTAAAATATTTGCGCTTGTTTCCAGGTGAGCCTTCGGTCGAACTTTCAGCTTCCAGCACTGAAAACCCACAATTAACGACTCTTCTTTGTTTTGGAACTGGATTCAACCCAAAGATCGAGTGGACCCCGCAGACAGTGACCAATATTCGTTTGCAAAAAACGATGCAAGCAGATGGACGTATAAAATTGGCCAGTGAGGTATCGGTACCACAGAGAGACTGGAATAATAGAGCTAAATTTACCTGCAAAGTCAGCAATAAGGATAAACCCACATCCCAAGTCCAGAAAAGCATCAGTGTTTGTGCAGGTATTCTAAAAACATCCGTCGTCTTATCAAAGTCTTACACGCATCTATATGTCTGTACTTTCCCACACTAACGTCATGTCTTCATCTCCAGTGACTCCAGATTCCGATACGATTGCTGTTTATCTCTTGCCTCCCTCGGTTATCGATTTGAAAAAGACAGCGGTCTCGGTCACCTGCCTGGTGGTGGGTCGAAGACTCAGTGATTTCTCAATTACTTGGAAAGTAGGACAGGACCCTCAGTCTCAAAGTAAAACAACAACCCCTGTGGACCATCGCAACGGTACAGAGAGTACCCAGAGCGTGTTAAAGGTTCAAGCTGCAAAGTGGAACGCATACAAGACTGTTTCCTGCGAGGTGAAAAACCTCTGTTCCAACACCACACACACAGGGACCATTTCGAAAACCAAAGGCGAGTGACTATACATTCATTTATTCCTCAAACGCATGCGTCTGCCATCCAAAGCAGGTTAAGCCGTGTGTCCTGTTATAACATTAGAGAGGTGGGGGGAGGTGTGGCAAGGCTGTTTTTCTGCCAGTTTAGTTTGTAGTCGTATAAGCACTTTCTGTTGATATGACCGAAAAACGTCTACCTGACTGGCAGATAGCTTTTCCCATTACAGCAGCCACCACATGCCATCAGTCGAATGGCTGTGATGAGTCAACAATAAATTAAAATTGCTTCTTCTTCTTCTTTTATTGCTAGCCTCAGACCTGAAAACTCCCACCATCCGAATTATTCTTCCCAGTGACGCGGATCTCTCAGAACAAGAATACACATCTCTTATCTGCTTCATCGACGCTTTCCGCCCTGCTGCCATCTCTGTGTACTGGGAGCTGAACGGCCTCAAAGTGGATGGCTCTCATTTCACAAACAGTCCGGTCGCGAACAGCTCTGAGGGGACATACTCTATGTACAGCACCCTGAAAATAGAGACATCGAGAAGAGAGAACGGTACCTTTTCCTGTGTGGTCCTCCATGAGTCATCTGATAAGCGGATCGTCGAAAAGATAGACAACATCTACGGTGAGTCACGCGCCACATCCTGTCTTTGGTGGAAGCTTCGCATTTCTCAAGACTCCGTCCCGAAAATGTTACACATCTTCTTAAAGAAGGATTCGGTAAATCTTAGGCGTCTATGAATGTGCTGCCTGCTGCTTGACCAGTTGTCCTTCCTTGGACCAATATTGGTAGTTTATAATCACTGTATACTTGGACACACCCAAGTATGACCTGGTGTTTTAGAGATGCTCTGATCCAGTTGTCTAGACATCAACAATTTGGCCCTTGTGTCCGTCACTCAGATCCTTACACCTGCCCATTCTTCCCTGCTTGCAACACATCAACTTTGAGAATTCACTTGCTTCCGGATACGTCCCATCCCTAGACTGGTGCTCTTTAAGCAATAATTTAAGCAATAATACACTCGAGGGTTGTGCTATATCACGAGATATTGGCACTGGTGCGCTGCGGTCGTAGATCAGTACACTAGTGCCAATATATCACAATATAACACAACCCTCGAATGTGTTATTGCGATTATACCACAGTTCCGTTATCAGCCTTTATTGATACATTTTAGGATAAAGAAGACTGAAAAATACGATCGGTTTGTTTATAAACATTCTGCGAGGTAAAATAGTTCCATTCTATCAGGCAGCCCGCTGCTAAATCATCTAGCGTTATATACATGGGTGTCGCCGCCATTCAATCCAAACCGGACGTGTCCCCTTCACGTTTAGCCGCCAGACTTACCATAAAATATTAGTATTAATATTAGTATTTTTGGAGAGCTTCGGTCCCAGTGCAATAATGACACTCATGGAACGTCCAATCAGATTTCAGGGTCGGAACTAACTGTGGTATAAATCAAGATAATCAACGTTAATAAAGTGTTTTAATTTTAATTTCCCATAGGAATGAATGGGAGAATTTTTTTAACTACTATAACTCTTTTATCAAACTAGAGTCATAAAAATCAAAAGGTTCTGACCCGGAGCCACAGGGACTTGTTTGGTCAACCTACAGACTTCTCAGTCTCAGCATTCACGCAGTGTAAATCCTTAAAAATCACTCTATTCATTTCTATGGGGATAAACAGAATGAAAATCTGCATTTTTTTTTACAGGATGTCTGAACAATCGGCTCTATAGTTCTTGTACTTTCACCTAGAGACTCCATTTTAATTTTAAATGTTACAGATACTCGTCCTTGATCAATGACTTTTAGAGTTAGGAGCATTTGTGTAGCACTAGGCACCAAAAAATTTTTTTTTATTATTCTTTTTTTCTGCATTTAATTTGTCATAACTCATAACATTTTCTTCTCAAGCCACAAAAAAAAAAAAAAAAAAAAAAAAAAAACCACCTTGGTTAAGCGACAGGTTAAACATTAATCAATATATTTAATTAATGTAATAATATTGCATTTTATGGCATATATATGATAATTTTCATCAGAAATGAAATGTACATATTTTTCAACAAGCTATTCGATTTTTATTATTATTATTATTATTTTTATTATTAACTATTATAACAAACAATTACCAGAGTGTAACTTTGTGAAACCTTTCTCTTCCCTCCTCCACCTCAACCACCCAGCCTCCGTAAACGCACATCCTCCCACTGTGAAGCTGCTGCAGAGAGGAAGTGAGCTGGTGTGTCTGGTGTATGGTTACAGCCCCTCGACCATTAACATTTCCTGGCTCCTAAATAACAAGACCAGGCAGCCCGCCGACGAAACCAGCAGCTCTTCCAAAGGGCCTGATGGCAAATTCAGCATTAAAAGCCACTTGTATTTGCAGGCTTCTAAATGGGCACCTGGAGCCACGTACACGTGCCTTGCCCAGCACGTTACCGGCACCTTCGATGGTATCATCTCCAAAACAGGTTGGTTCTACTGATCAGTATAAATACACTGCAGAAGTCTCACGAATTAGAACTGTGAAGCAGAGTGGTTCTTTTTAGGTTAAAGTACAAACTAAAAAAAAATAAAAAATCTCACAAAATAAAAAATAAATGCTTTGTTTTTACAGAATTTATTGAAAAGGCGATATACTTCGATGACAACAAGTCTGAAAATAACATGCTGGATCAGGCCGAGGAGACCTGGAACATGGCCTGTGCCTTCATCATACTCTTCGTCATCTCTCTCATATATGGATGTTCAGTCACTCTGATCAAAGTGAAGACCACATGATCGGCTGTTTAGGGCTTTTTAGCTTTTAGCGCTAGGAATGTACGTAACGCTTTATAGCTGTGTTGCTGTATTTGTTAAAATATTTTTAAGTTGATTGATGCAGTTAAGGGGGAAAAAGAGGGAAAATAAACTTGTTACTTGATGCTGGAAATGTTTCTTTTAGCTGTTATTTTTTTTTTTTGTAAAGCTTATTTAAATGAACAAATATGTATTCAAAACCATTAATTTGAATTATATTTGAATATTGTTTTCGATTCTATTGTTAGTAGCAGTGCCAGAATACTTCTGACGATCAATTATTCACTGTTTCACCAGAAGATGGCGACATATCTAATCTCATATGTGTAGTTTGATACCTTTCTAATCAAACTATAATAAAAGCATGAATAAATAAATAAAAAAATAATAAAATTCATATACATGTACACTGAAGCACCTCATAAACCCGTATGGACTTTGTTCAGTTGGTATTCCATGGGACCCCTGGTACATCTATACAAACATCTGATTCAGGACATGAACATCAGAAACAAAGCACACAGTGTTCACCGGTCACAGATAAGGACTTATGATAACTCATTGTTTTAAATAATAACTAATAAAAACCTTTTACTGGATGATCGTCATTTCCATCACTGTCATTTTTTTTAAAATCACCTCAAAACAAAAATTTCCACTAAATAAAAAAAAAAAAAAAAATTTATTGCAGTTTACGATTTCTCCAAATCATCAGCATTGATTATTTAATTTATTGTATTTTTTTATTTACCTATATATCAGTCTCTATTTATTCATTCATTCAGATTTTATGTGATAAATAGAAGCGTGTCCTTTCTTGTTCACAAACTGGTGCATCTAGTCCTAAGGTCATGTTTTATATATTTATATTACATGTAACATATGTTACATTTTTATAAGCATGATTTATAAATTATAAATACAAGAAATCAAGTATGTACAACTTCTAATCGATTTCATTTCAAGTTATGGTAAATTACTAATCAAACAGTATAAATACCATAACTGGTTCAGAACACAGCCACAATCATGGGGAAGACTGACAACACAGAAGGACATTGCTGAAAAGGCCGGCTGGTCGCAGAATGCTGTATTACTCTTATTGATGGAAAGGTGACTGGAAGGTGAAATGGTGTACAAAAAGGTGCACAAACTATAGAGATGACCACAGTCTTAAGATGACTGACAAAAAAAGTAATATAAACTTGGATGGGCTTCACAAGAAAAAGGCTGAGGCTGGTGTCAATGCATCATGAGCCAACATACAGACACGTCGAGGAAATGTGCTACATCAGGAATGCTTTTTCTATGTAAATGAGCTATACATTTTGTTTAAATGATGTGAATAACAAGATGATAAGACAACCTAAACAAATAGAACATTTACTTAAAACAATACTTTTAGGTTACTTACTGTATCAAATCTTTTTGCATTATTTTATATTTATATTAAAAATAGGATTGTGATAAAATTCTGCAAATTAAATGACCAGTATCAGGCTCACTTAGCTGTCTGAAAAATCTATCAATGAACAAATAACTTAAAGTATATGAATACAAAAGTAAACATAGACTTCAGTCTACTACAGTGTATTAACCTTTAACTAAAAATAAAACACAGACTACATAGTCATAGTGCTTTACTGTGTTTATATTTTGTATCATTGTGTCTGAATGGACTCCATGTTAGCGGCCTCCACTTAGACAAAGGAAGCTGATAACTAGCTTGCTGTACGGTGGCCTAGTGGACACGTAATGCGATATGCAGTATGCTCTGTAGTCGGGGCGGCAAAAAATAAAACTTAAACATGTTTAAAAAAAAAATAAATAGGCATTTTGAATCAATTAAGGAATCACGATTCTTTAAAGAATCAAGGTTTTTTCAGCAGCCCTAGCTACAGCTGCCACATTCCTAATATCAAGTCTTACTAGGACTAAAGAGAATGCGAACTGGAACTGCTGCTCAGGGGTCCAAAGTGCTCTTTCCATATAAAACTGCATTTTGAATTGAATTTGGAAATCAAAGGCCTAGAGTCTGGAGGAAGAGTGGAAACAAACAGAATACAAGATGTCTGAATTCAATGTAAAGTTTCTGAAGTCTGTTATAACCTGCTGGTGTTTGTCCCAAGTCAACACAGCAGTCTACCAAACATCAAAATCTCCTGACAAGCTCCATGGAGATGTTGGTGTCCGTTTCTAGCAGGACCACAGCGCCAATACTACTACTAAATGATATTAACATGCTCGATTGGCCAGCCAACTCTCAGAACCTGACCCCCAAGGACACTTTATAATTGAGAGGATCAAAGTAATCAAAGATGATAAGAAATATACAGACGAGCTGAAGGCCACTATAAAGCAACCTGGGTTTTTAATAACATCTGAGCATTGGCACAAGATGATTTCGTCAATGCCATACTGCAATTAATGCAGTAATTCCAATATTGTGAAATATATAGTGTAGAGGTGTAGAACAGACTTGTCAGATGTTGGACATTTCTATATTGCACATGGTTTTCTGTTTGATCTTATAAACTATTATATTAAGCAAAAAAGCATTTCATAAAAGGAAATAAATTAATAACTTAAGGATTTCTGATTTTCATCACTATGGCGTAAAAGTAAAACAAAATCCTTAATAAATAAACATGTCGGTTTACATTCCTGAACAAACTTTTTCACAATATTCGAGACGCACTAGTGTTTTATTATGTGACATTTAATCTTAAACTCGCTGTGGCAGTCAACCCAAGCAGCTTGAACTGATTTGATTAACAAAAGAACAAAGCAGGACCCTTTTAACGCTTGATGGAGCTTTCAGCTTCACATGTGTGTGTTTCAGGGTGTATATCTGTGGGTTGCTTCAGGCTCTGATAGTCACAGCTGGAGTAAGAACAGATAAGAAACCGTGAACCGGGACATTTTTTTTTTTTTTTTTAAACGCAGAAATATTTGCATTTCACGGTGCCTAGACAGAAAAGATCATTGTCGTAAAATACATAATTAATGATATGCTGTGTGTAAAACTTTTAATCTTATTATATGAACTTGAAGGTATTATTATATGAATATGAATGTAGACGGGGCGGAAAGGATGTCTGAGAGCTGAATATCAACATACATTATATGAACAAAAGTATTAGGACACACGGCTTAAAATCATTGAATTCAGGCGCTCTATTGTCCCATTATTACAAGAAAATATAAAACAAAGCCCTCAGTCGTGCAGTCTGCGGTTACAACCATACGAACAAGTATGCGTCACGCTTAAGATCTGCGAATATCAGTGTGTTTTTCAAATTTCTTCTATCCTAAATATTCCACCATGAACTTTAATTGGTATTATAAAAAAGAACAAGTGTCTAGGCACCACAGCAACTCGGACACACAGTGTCAGATGAAGTGAAGTTACAGATGAGGGGATACCCGAGTACTGTGATGTATAGTGTGTTAGTCACCAACCCTCTGCTGACTCAATAACTGCAGAGTTCCAAACCTCTGGCATTAACATCAGCACAAAAACAGTCCTGGAGGCTCCATGGTATGAATTTCTATAGCCGATTCAAGTCTCCATGTGTCCTGTGGAGATAGGCATCACTTTTCTCTATCTGGAAGTCTGTTGTCAACGGGGTTTGATGAATGCCAAGAGAGTGTTACCTGCTTCACTGGATTGTACCAACTGTAAAGTTTGGTGGTCTGGTGGTTGGTCTAAACCCCTTAGTTCCAGTGAAGGGAAATCTTAACGCTTCAGCATATCAAGACATTGTGAACAGTTGTACTGTATGCTTCCGTCTTTGTGGAAATAGTTTGAGGAAGGGTTGGGTGGCCAAATCGAAGCTGTTGTAGCTGCAAAAGGGAGACCAAGTCCACATTAATGACTGTGGATTTATAATAAGATGTCGTAAATACTTCTATAGGTGTAACAGGGTTCTTGCAGGTTTCAACAAGTTAAATTTAAGATTCTCAGTTAAATTTAAGACCAACACAATATATTACCAGAAACATTCTAATGATCCCAGAAATTCTCAAAGCATTTTATTTTTATTAATTCAGTTATAGAAAAAGTTTCAATTAATTCAATATTAAACCAGATAATCAAAATATTTACATTCTCAACCCAGTTACCCTGACCAACACAACACTAGTGTATGTCTACATACAGCCTCACCCTACTGTACATCTGTTCTGCCTGGTCAGCACCAATCCCAGTTTCAATAGTTTGGACTTGGCCAAGCTCAATCTGTCCTGGTAAAGGCTGCTTGTATTACTACTACTGTTGTATGAAAGATGTTAAGTAATTAAGTGAAGAATCCAAAGCAGGCCGGTGGGACCGGCCACTGACAACGAAGACGGCGGGGATGAGGCACAAAATCATAGGGGGGGCAAGCGTGATGGCCTTGGGTTCGATGAAAGCATTTTTTCGTGGCAAGCCGGTGTTTCTCCAGCTTGGCATAAAACTCGAGCACCTTCACACCCAAGGTTCCTAAACTTTCCCTTTTTTGTTATAAAAGATTTGAGTGTTTATTCTTTTATATAAATGATTGCAAAACTGTAATAACTGTAATTTTCCTCTGGGATTTCTGAAGTATTTCTGATTCTGATTACTGGGGACCGCTTGCAACCCATCTGTGAAAATCGCTGTTATCAAGCCGAATGTTTTCCAAAGCAGCCAAATGAACTCCAGGGATGTTGCTTTGGTGACTGAGGCTGTAAATATCCACAGGCGTAGTTTGTGGTCACGTGTTGGGCAAACAGAGCCGTTTTATGCCTGCAGGTATCATTGGATTTGTAGGTTAATCACCACATACTAACACTGGTAGCCCACCAGAAACACAATGAACTACCTTCTGATTAGACGTGGCTGCTCGGGAATTAACGAAATAAAAAAATGTAAGACTTGGCAAAATTAAATTTAAGACCTTGGATGAAAATCTTTAAGTCTTTTTGAATTTTAGACATTTTAAGACACCACGGGAAGCCTGTGTAAATGTGCAAGTGTCCCAATACCTTTGCCCATATATTGTATATTTTAGTTTGTTTATCAGTACAAACTGTAAACGTTTATATGTTCATATTTTAACTTATTACCTCAAAAAAATTGTACAAACTCCAAAAGAAAGAAAAAAGTTTTAAAAACAATGACAATTTTGCATACAATTTTATATATATACACACACACATATATAAGCATTAATAAACTCTGAACAACCAAGTTAAAAAACTGCCATATGCAAATAAGCAGGCTGGTGTGTGATGTTATTATAAGTAATTCAGAGTTCTGTTTCGCAGTTCTGATACGCTTTTAAAGGGCTCAGTCATGGTTACTGAACAAGGTTTTACGACTCTGACAGGAACAGGATGCATCTGTTCGCGAAACCCCAGCACTTTGTTTTCTATATGCAAACATGTAAATCCAGAAACAGACTTTACATTTGATTTATTATTAGTTTTAACATTAACTTCAGAAAGTACTTCATATTGTCTCTTTTTGCCTCAATTTAATTCAAATGTTTTTTTCAACATTCAACCTCAAAAATCAGTTGCACAATTCGCAGCTAAAACACATAAAGCACTCTGATATGCCTCTAATTCTGCTTACCTGATTTGTATCTGTGTTGAACATTTTGTTTTAGTTATCTGTCAGTTCATACGTCTATACCTACCTACTTCTGTGCATCTCTCCGTGTCCATCCTGCAAGTCGTCCCCAGCTGTACTGTGACTTTGAAGTTTTCACAACATATAAATTTCTCATTGTTTATTACTGTCTTTTATTGGCTATCATATAGTGAACTGCATGCCTTTAAAACAGGCCCAAAGCACATACACTAAATGACCAGAAAACCTTGTACACCAGTCTAAATACTCTGTAGGCCCTACCACAGGCCATGAACTCCACATGGACTCCATCTACTCTGCACCACATCCGAGACGTCTTCAATAACGCCGAGATCTGATGACTTGGGTATGAATGGTAAAACCCCAAACTCAGATGAGTGTTCCTCTAACCACAATTTGGTGTCTCTAGACATGCGTGGTGGCGCATTATCTTGCTGAAAGAAGCCAAACCTGTCAGAATGACAGCAGGACATGAACGGGTGTCACTCGAGAGATGTTTGTAGGGGTTCTATTGGAATGGCAGCTAAACAAACCTTTTACCATTATGGAGCCACCACCAATCTTTTTTGCTGTACTGGTTTTTCTGGCACTTTAGTGTACACTGACGAACAGCAAGGTGATCATGTGACTTAATTTCACGACCGAAAAACAAGTCCCTCAGGCTTAAAGCTAATATGTAAGAGTCAAAAACATAAATACAGAGAAATTTTAGTACCTAGGGTTAGATTTCAGTATCTAAAACAAATGTCAAATCACCAGAGGGGGGGTCCATTAGGTGGTGCTTTGCCTTTAAGAACCTGGCGAACTCTACCACATGCGTTACCGTGTACACACCTTTGAAATGTATTGTTTTTGGTACAAAGTTTTTTACCTTGTTATCATGTAAAAAGCATAATGTCAGTTTACAGTGAATTACTAAAGTGACTCCTTGACCACTGGGCTTGCACACACAGAGGAATTTGACCGTATTTAACCCACCCAGGCAGCGATACACACACACTAGTGAGCGCACACACTAGGGTGTAGTGAACACACAGAGTAATAATACCCAGAGTGGCAGGCAACCCCATCCAAGGCGCCCAGGGAGCATGTGGGTGTTCAGTGCCTTGCTCAAGGGCACTTCAGCTGCGTCTTGTGGGTGCAGGAATCGAACCAGTGACCTTTTGATCACATGGCTGGTTCGTTAACTACAAGCCCACAGGATTAATGATCCTACTGCGACTGGCCATGTACTTGGGGATAATTTTACCATGGTTGAAGTGTGAATTAATGTTTTGTCTCGTCATCGTGACCGAGCAGTGACCTCATGAATTATTCGAAAACCAGCTGAAATCGCATCCTGAACACAACCGTTCAATAACTAGGTCTTTGACGTGCACAAGTATGAATTATTTCAGGTATTTATTTTCAAATATTTATAACAATATTTGAGGAACAAACTGAAAATGCACAAAAAGTCACAAAAGTGCCCTGAACTTTTTCTTCCATTATTTCTAAAATGGGCATTTCCTGTTTGCATAGTTAACTATAAAACAAACTACTGCACCCGGAACTAAACAAAAACACTAACCTATCAAATAGATCTTATAAATATGCAGTATGAACTGTGTAGTGCTGAGGCTGGTTCGCCGTGTGGTCTGGTCAGTTTAAACATTACGAACCAAGGCATTCGGTTGTGAAAGCAATTTAAAAAGCAGAAACAAATCAGAATCAAATCGAATCCTCCCACGATGAAAGGAAAAAAAAAACACATCCGAAAGCACGTCCTTAATTCCTGAGCACACAATCAACCAACCTTTTTGAAACAAGCCAATTATTTTTCTATATCCAAGAGCTTACGTTGTTACAGGTTATGTACCTGTAGACCTGCTTTGGTTTGTGTCAGTGTGTGTGTGAGCTTGCCCACATTGTCTGAGCCCAGCTATAGTTGTGAGAGAGCCACTTAGCTGCAGAGCCACGGTCCAGATTAAAAAGCTGCTCCTGCTCCTGATTGACGGCTGTGTAACGGATGCTTAGTTTGGGGTTCGGGATCAGTGCTGCGGAAAGCAGGCGGCAGCCGGCTGCCAAATACACACTCTCCATCGCCAACTTGTCGGCAGTGCGCCTGAAACGCAGACAATTATATCAGAAAAAAAACGATTCAGCCAGCGATTCAGTGCTTCAGAGGTCAGAGTCCTCTGTCCTGTCTGTCTACTAAACATCAGGGATGTTATTAATAACGTAACATTTTAGACTTTTTTATCTGAGCTCGCGCCTGATTTCCACCAGGTAATTTGGTGGAATGATATCCGCACATACAACACCCTGTAAATCTCAAACCACTCGTCTTTGAGATGCACCATACGTATAGCAAAAGTATTTGGACACATCTCTTAACCAATAAATTCTGGTGTTTGATCCAGTCCCGTTGCAGCAGGTGTATAAAATCGAGCCTCTTTACAAACATCCATAAAAAAACGGATTGCACTTAACAGCTCAGTGAGTTTGAGTGTGAACTGGCATTAACAGCACAAAAACTGCACATCGGGAGCCCTACAGCATGGATTTCCATCGCCGGGCAGCTGCATTTAAGTGGTGTAAAGCACACCGCCAATGGAGCAGTGAAAACACGGGGTGTCATAAATGCACCTGTTGTGTCCAAATATTTTTGGCCACACAGTGTAGCACAAGCTGAGAATGTAACGCTTGTGCCATCTAGTGGCGGAGTCGTGAGAAAGTGCCTTGAGAATGCTTTCGTACACTAAGGCGTGGCTTGGGTGCTTAACTTGTGCACTATACAGCCAAACCACCATGTTTACATGAACTTTATAAGAATTTTATTTACTTGTTTATGTTTCATGGTGATGGGTGTTTGGCAGGATTCACAAAGAGAGGGTTCTTCTTCCTGTATCAAAGGTTTGTCAGACACAAGTACATTACATAATCTTTTTGTTTCTGAAGGTTTGTTTGTTGTCGAGTGTTTACTTTGAAGCAGCTCTTCATGTAATTTATTATATTCTTGCGTGTCCCATTCTTGTTGCAATCATCTTTGGATGGTATTAGGAATTTGATGTATTTAGTGGGATTTTGTCGTTGGTGGTTTGTTCTTTTACTTTTTTTTTTCCTTATGCTAGTTGCTCTGTTTCTTCATTGCCAATTACTTCACCACATCCAGGGATCCAGTAAAGGTGAGGTCTTGGATGCTCCTGAGGATGTTGGATATGTTTGGGTCGGTAAGCACGAGGCTGTTATAACTAAGAGTGTGAATCTCTCTGTGTCTGGCGACTTGATTTGATTTCCGATTTGTTTCAGAATCGATTTTCGATTAAGGAACGTTTTTTCGAATCGAATGGTTTATACATTTTGTTTAAAATATGTAGTGAAATGACACCGCAACCAAACAGAACATTTCTTTAAAACAATACTTTTAGGTTCCTTACTGTATGAATACTGTATAAATAAAAAAAACATCTATCAATGAACAAATAACTCCAAATATATGAATACAAAAGTAAACACAGACTTCAGTCTACCACAGTGCATTAAACTTTAACTGAAAATAAAACACGGACTTCACAGTCATAGTGTATTACTGTGTTTATATTTTGTATCATTTTGTCTGAATTGACTTCATGCTAGCGGCGTGTACGGTGGCCTAGACAGCCTACTTCTACGGTGGTCGAGCCAACACGTAATGCGATACGCAGTCCGCTCGGTAGTCGGAGTGGCAAAAAATAAAACTTAAACGCATTTTAAAATCAATTTCTGGGCATTTTGAATCGATTCAGAATCACCAAGACTAGGAATCGCGATTCTTTAAAGAATCGTTTTTTTCATCACCCATAATGATAACTGCCACTCGTTTTGTTTTGTTTTTTTCACTAGATTTTCAAATGTGACTGTTTGCGGGTTTGGGTTCATTCAGCTACAAGATTATTAATCAGGTCAGGCACTGATTTTGAACATAAAGGCTATCCAGTTCATCCACTATGGTTGAGGTCCGTGATACAGAACGTCATTATGGACTTTGCTTTGTGCACATGGGCATGGTTACGTTTATTAGTACAGCATTGCAAAAGGCCCACATAGAAGTGTGATTCATGATCACGTGACTAAAGAAAGTTAATATAAACAGGAACTAAAGGCTCGAATACAAAGAGGAACCGTTTCCAGAGGTGCGAGATGTGATGCACAAGATGTGAAGGACGACTTGTACTCACCGTTTCAGTGTGATAAGAAGAGGCTGAGAAGAGTGGCTGGGATTTTGAAGGCTTGTCCGGATGCGGCTAATGAACATCTCGAATGCCAGGGTCATCTCGATCTCTGTGAGACAACAGGACAGAGCCAAGCTGTCCTTCTCGCACACAATCCCAGAGTAATAACCTGCGGAATGAGCACCTGACAGGCGGCCGGTCGACCTTTTTAACATGAAGTTAACATGCGGAGCGAAGTGTGTATTGTTCGAGTGTGCGACTCACGTTTGAACAGAGTCCTGGCCCGGCTCCAGGTGTTCTGTTTGCCTAGTTTGTGGATGACGTGCTGAACTTCCGACGCGTCCAGAGGGATTTCCTGGGTCAGCATGAATTCCAGCGTGTCCGCGGCGACCGGCAGCACCTGATTCGCCACGCACCTTCGAAGGTGCGCGCTAAACATGGCGTAGTACTCGCCCACCTGAACACCATCTAATCAGCAGACGTGTCACTCATCTTACAGAGCCCAGATTTCTTGTGAATTTCTTGCAATGAAGTGAGCGTCTGCTAACTCACCTACTGGCTCTCTAAGCCCGGGCAGATTAGTGAGGACCTCCAGGGTGTCTCTGTATGACGTCTTTTCAGCGAGCAGAGTCAGTAATCTCCTGCGGCTCTGAACGTCTGCCTGCTCGCACGGCCATGCGCTGGAGCTCACGAACCATTCGTTAGCTACAAATCGAACACACAAAATAAAAGTCTCGTTTTTTTTTTAGGTGGCAAAACTAAGCACGCCCCTGCGTGTCATTGGCCTTGCTGTTCCAATACTTTTGGATGGGAACGATACAGACACTGGACAGGCACGTGGAGAGAATTAGCTGGGTGCCAGGAACCAATACGACCCCAGTCGGGTTAGCAGTAAGTGGGGAGACAGTCAGTTTGGGGGGGGTAAGAAGGCTTTAAATGACACTGCCTGGGTTTTCTTTCAGTGTACACTAGATGGCAGCAATAAGCAGCGGATGGTCCACACCGACACACAAACACCAGCAGACAGGAGGACATTCGGGTTCTCGATATAGATACATTATTTCCATAATCAGAAATCGGACAATATTATTGAAGTGCCAGTTTTGCCACAGTACTGCAAGGAAGCAGAATGAATCAAGCAGAAGCTACTGTATATATCTGGTACGGCTGAGACAACCTTTCTGTACGATTATAACAGTATATATTAGGACTGTGTGATATGATGATATATATCGTGTGGTGATAGAAAACTATTGTCTATCGTTTAATATTGTCACAAAATCCACACATTACTCGGACTGTTTGGACGACACGTTAAGGCGGCGCACATACAAACGCACGCGGTGCAGACCGGACTAATTCTGAACAGGAGAGGGACCACAGACCAGCAAGAACAAAACGAGCAGCTCGGACCTAAAGGGTCTGTGTAGCTTTTGGTCACTCGATTTTTATTTCAGAAACAGAAATAAAAAATAAAAAAAATGGTTATTTGATTTTTGATTTGATTTTCGCTTTGAAATTCAAATGCAAGAAACAGAAATTAGCCACTTTTCAGATTCAAAATATAAAAATGAATCATATCTTTTTTATTCTTTCATCACAAAATAAAATAAAATCGCAATAAAACAAAAACAAAAAACAAAAAAAAGACAATTAAAATTTTTTTTTTTAAACCAGAAGTTTATGCTCACAAGGCTGTTGTCAAGGCAACTGGAGGGACGTAAAACTTTTTTTAGCTGCAGACCCAGATGTTGAAAGAGTCTTTTTCTTGCGGCACACCATACGGTAGAAAAAAATCTTAAATTGTTTGACTTTGTATAATTCAACATATAGAATTTTGTTCTCATGTGATCATTTAAAAAAAACACCCCAGAATTTAGTGCACGTGATATGTATCGTTATCGCGATACGAATGGCCCTATATCGTGATATAAAATTTTAGTCATATCACCCAGCCCTTCGATACAATGTGGGTGTGCTTCGCAGGGACGTAGTGCCCCAGTGATCCATCGCTCAGCAGTAAATCGATCCCGGAGGTGAAACCTGCTGTTACCTTTGAGTATATTGAGCGCTCCCTCGATACTGCCGCTGTTCAGGAAGAACTCCGTTGCGGTGGTGACGAGCTGACATCGAGACGTTCCGTTTTCGCTGTTGAACAGCCCTTTGAGCATGGTGAATTCCAACTGTAACCTAGACATCACGCACAACAGCTTCAAGCCCTGCGCAGACAAACCGGATTATTACACATCCAGTGCATTCGAGACACAAGACGCAACACACCGATTCATACGAGCCATGAAATTTGACCAAAAGATAATAAACAAATAAATAAACAAACAGAGATTTGTGTTCAGGCACAAACACACCTTGGCCCAGTCTTGGTTTCTGTGATAGCTGAACATGAGGGAGATTCCCACTCGTCCCAGAAAGCTTTTGACCATCTCATCTGATGGCACGTCTTGACAAACTAGACGGGACACCACACACACACACACACATTCTCATATAAAAGTGTAGCCAGAGTTGGATAGAACAAAAGAGTACTCCACAAGTCTGTTGTATTCTGGTGTGTTGTAATGGCGTCCCAGATCCTCCCGGCATTTGGCAGACGCTCTTATCCAGAGCGATTTACAAGGTTATTAGTATTACAGAAGGCCAACGTAGTGTTAGGAGTCTTGCCCAAGGACCCTTATTGGTGTAGCACAGACTGGTTGCCCAGATCGGGAATCGAACCCAGGTCTCTCACATGGGAACCCAATGATGTTACCACTGTACCACACCAACCACGATGTGTTTAATAACGTTGAGATCTGGCAACTAAGGAGGTAACATCGTGCCCCCTAACACCAGGCGTCCCCCGATATCAGACACTCCCGGGTATTGCAAATTTCCTCCCTCTTGCTCTCAGGTAATCGCTCTGAGGAAACGCAAAAAGCGTAAGCTCCTGTCTTGAAGGGCCGTTTAAACTTTATTCTTGCAAAAAAAAAAAAGGGTTTAAATATAATATAATTATAAATATATACATATATATTTATAAATATAATACTAACAACGTTGTAATTACGTGTGTACAAAACCCCACGGAACGCAAAGCTCAATTTCGTTCCGCGACGGATATTTTTCACAGTGTAAAAGTTCTGAGGTAAAAAAAATTAAATAAAAATAAATAAAACGACAACACTGCCCACGTTGTCACCGAAAATTAAAAAAAATACAGCAACTTTCCATGTTACTTAGCAAAAAAAATGTACATAAATATATTTTTTTTTACATGTATATAAGCTGTTTCGCTCAGAAACGATGAGTTCCGGAAAATTAAAGTGTCTCACAAGTGATATTACATTTACATTTACGGCATTTGGCAGACGCCCTTATCCACAGCGACTTACAAAAGTGCTTAGTTAAATTCTTGGAGTATCTGAAGCTAGTAAAGGTAAATCAGGATTCAAGAACTCAGAACATAATTCTGCTAGAAAAGTGTCACGCACTACCACCTATCTAAAACTTTTACACTAGTCAACCTGCAAAGAGAAGACGACAACCACCAAAATAGTCACAAAACTTGAATAAGAAACAAACAGTTCACAAAGATTATTTTTCAATTAAGTTCTGCAGAACAGGTGAGTTTTTAGCTGGCGTCTGAAGACAGAAAGTGACTCTGCTGTACGGACATCAAGGCGTAGTTCATTCCACCACCTTGGTGCCAGAACAGAGAAGAGTCTGGATGTTTGCCTTCCATGTGTGGAAGCCAGTGAAGGGTTCTCAGCAAGGGAAGTGACATGGCTATACTTGTGATATTGTGAGAACCTATAGAATATATTTTCTTTGATAGTCAAACGAGTCTTTGTACATTAAATTACACACATATCGCTACTGAAAAACATTAACTGGCGTGAGTAAACCGCTTTCAGTTATTTATGGTTGGCCTAGATTGCAGATGTTTTGCTTTGAGGTGTCTGCTAACCACTTGATTTTTACGCTAAATGTAAAAACCCCAAACTCACATGAACGTTCTTCGAGCCACAATTTGGCGTCTCTAGTCGTGTTGTGGTGGCATGTTGTTCAAACCCGTCAAAATGAATACAGGACGTGAACTGGTGTCATAGCGTTCACTTATACATGTACCAAGGCTTCTACTGGATGCAGGCTAAACAAACCCCATACTATTGTAGTATGTAGCCACCACCGATCTGATGAGTTTTTCTGGTACTTCGGGGTTCGAGAGGAGTTCATCTGACAGATATCGTATCTTAAGCAATGCAGTAAATAAGTATTACATTTTTAAACCACATTTAAAAACGTTACCTGTGCTTTAAATAAGCTTCAAACTTTATAACATAATACAAACTAATTTCCGTTTAATGTTAAACAGTCCCCTCTAAAAGTATCGGAACAAGTTTTTTTTTTTTTTTCTTTTTGTGATATTTACTTACAAAGACACTGTTCAGGATGTGTGCTACATCGTGCTCTATTCACTACTTAGTGCACTACTTTGGACTTCATCCATTTTGTAGCCGTGTCCGGAAACCATTTGTTTTATTGTGTGAACTGTAACAATCCTACAACGCGGACGCCATACCTTCAGCAGACTTGGAACACCCGTAATCCATCGTGTTTTGTTTGGTTTGAAGACTTGCTCGCGGCCTCAGACTGTTTGTGAGACACACTTTTGATATAACGAAGTATACGAAATGGTTTACAATGTTGTGGAATCCTGTTTGTTACAGTAATGCTTTATTTAGTGTTTCGGATTCTCGAATGCAGGGGATGGAGAATAGGATGCAGTTTTGAGCACGCCAACGTGTTTGAGCCCTTCTAGATACTGGATCAACTTGTTCCCCATGTGTGCACTGTGATTAGACTGATGAATTACACATACATTAAAGCCTTATTTATTCTCCCTCTGCATACAGAAATTCATGCGCGCGCTTCAACTTCCTCGCGTCAGCTCCGTTGACATGGTTGTTGAGCAGCACATCCAGTAGAGGGCGGTTTGGAGTTAAAATCAAACATGCCGACAGCCGAGGAGCGTGTAGTTCTGTATTTACTTCCGACACAACAAAGAGACACTTCCTAGACATCGGTGGTTTGTGAGGCCATTAAATACTTCGAACAGACTTCTTTTTCACAACCTCTTTTTCAAAACATTCCGCCATTTCTTCTTCGTCGTGTCTGTACTGAAGTGGTCGCATGTTGCGCACGTACCGCCGTGTACAGTGGTATCGCTCCGTCCTGTCCTGTCTCCATCCGAAAGCTTTCAGAAAATTTGCAAATCACGTACCACATGAAGGCTCAGTCCGTATCCATATATAATGCTGAGCATAAATCTAGAACCACAACTTTTACATTGTGTAGGTATGAATAGCCTACACTGTGTTCCAAATTATTATGCAAAAAGTGTTTAGGAGTGATAAGGTAAGAATTTTTTTGTTTGTCAGTTAAA
>JAOVVF010034984.1:0-16077 GCA_028565595.1 Duopalatinus emarginatus
TACCAATAATAATACAGATTATTAAACACCTTAACAGATCTAAATATATATATATATATATATATATATATAAACATAAAGAAAAGGTGAATTACGCAAGGTAAAAATAAAATAATGTTGTTTGAAGCAAGGCAGAAAAACTATCAGCACTGTTTGCAGGTGATCAAGCATGTGACACAGGAAAGCTTTTTTAAAAAAAAAATTGTTTATAATGTCTCAGCTGACATGTAGAACAGTTGTACAGCATGAGGAGAGGCTGTTGTAAATGAAGCAGATTGTATAAGGCAGCTTTACACCTATTTATAATCTCCTTTGCCTTATGACATTGGCCTTATGACTAAGTGGTATTCTTAGTCCCAACCTAGTAAACCAGTATGGGGATGTTTGAGACTTTTAAACACTCCTTAGGTCATTTTGGATACTGGCTGTCTGCTCAGTGTTCTAAATGCAAATACATAAGCTATTGAAACTTGACAGTTTAACCCATGTAGAGTAAATAAGTAAATGAGTAAATAAGCTTTTGATAAGTTAATCAATTGAAGTCTACATTATTAGTTTTCTAATGCATACATTTATTCACACTATGGAGCGTGTAGAGGCTGCACCAGTTTTTCTGAAATTATGGGATGGAATAGCATTATTATTATTATTATTATTATTATTATTGTTATTATTATTGTTATTTTATTTATTTATTTATTTATTTATTTGATTGATTGACCAGTCATTTTCTTTGTATTTGTCTGGATAAAGAGGCCTAATGTAAGGAAAATGCGGATGACCGAATCCCCACCATGAGACAGTATTTATGACACTAAAGTGAGAAGAAAACATATGCAATAGAATTCAAATGTTCAGAGAATTACATACACAATACCTGCATTAGCCCTTTATGCCCCTGACAAAATTACACATACAGCATACAAGTATAGAAATGGGTATTGAATGTGAAGTCCGACATGACACACAAATCAACATGTCTTCAGAGAAATGTGTAGACATTAGGTTACGTTTACATTTTCACTTAAATTAGAATAACATACTACTGTCAAATAGTTTGATGCTGATTTTAATTAACAAAATCATTAAAAACAGAACTCAAAGACCAATGAGATGGAAACAAGATGAAAATCAGACAAGCTATTGAACAGATACGTGACACAATAGCACAGATATGAATGATGGGGTGGAGTTCAGTCACTGTAAGCAGAGAGACTGGTTCCCTAACCTCAAACCACAGCTGCCCCTAAAGCTGTCTGTCTGTCTGTCTGTCCGTCCGTCCGTCCGTCTATCCTTATGCATGTATTTATTTTTAAATGATTTAAACTGCACAATAAGTGTACACTGAGTAGCACACAAATACTACTGACACCAATGGTGTAGCGACACCGTCAGTATGGTTGTATACTGGTCGAGACACACACCCAAGTGTTTACAATATGCAACTGCTCAGTAGTCTTCAGACAGCCTTCAGTTGAAGAGAACAGGGTTGCTATATATGCTAAAATATGCTGTAGAGAAAAAGACCATGATGTCCGTTTTCTTTTTTCAGAATTGGTGTTCCATTTATGTTTTTCAATCCCCAGCATGTGAAAAAAAAATCAGCATGAACTGAAGCGTTAAGATATTTGCTACAACTCTTACCAAGAGATGAAAGTCATTGCTATTGACAAGCAGTCTAATGACTAGTTCTTACTAGTAACCCTGCAGTCTTCAAGTATTTTTCTCCCGTGTCTCACTAACAATATTTCCAATTTTTAAAAAAAATCTTTAATCTGTCATTAGTATTGATACTAATGACAGAGAAAATACAGACAATTCTGGTATAACAGTGTTATGCTTGTTACTGTTACATGTTTTACAATATAACAATTAAATAACTTTTTATGTATATAATTCATGTCAGTATTTCCACCAACTGATTTGTGTTTAAATAATTTTATGCCCTCATTGTCATTATGAGGCTTTGACATAGCCAGTAGTACAATTAAGTACAATATCATTTATCATGATGTTCTCATTTGTCATACCTGAAAGTGTCATAACACAAACTTTTTACACTTAAATACCAAGTCATAATTTGGTTTAGATTTAAATGTCTGCCTAACATCAGAATTAACAAAAGGGGGTAAGTTATGGACAGGCCTCAGAAACAAAAAAATAAATAAAAAAAATGAATTTAAATTGGTTCTCTTACAGTTTGTTTATTTCTGGTTTTCATTTTCATGCTTTATACTGGCCATTTTACTGTAATTCGTTCACCATTTCATTTGCATGATGTTAAATATCCCAATAATTAAGAATGATTAGCACCATTATTTGTTTAAAGTATTTTTATTGTAGCCCTGCAAATCAAACATGAATTTATAATAAGTCAGTTACAACATTCACATACTGTATCTGTGTGCTACATTTTTCATATGCACATGAATATTTGCAAAGACGGTACAAGTGTTTTCATACAAATAAAATATGCCTTTCACATTAACCTTGATTTACAAGACATCACCAGTTCTCATTATGTGTGTGAAATTCCATACATAAGGTCATTTTAGGAAATTAAATAAATTTCCTGCCAAAAGGAAGATAAAATCTGCTATCTGCTTGCTTACAAATAAAGAACAGTCTTGGAAAATACATTATTTACAGCACAAACAGAAGGATCTTTTGGATTTACAATAATTCAGATTTAAAATTCAGATTTAGATGCAGTTATTTGGTTTTTAACTTTGTTCTTGAATTTATTTCCTTTAGTAACTCATATTTGCAGGTAGAAAAAAAGTTAAAATGCATTTGTATAGTTTGTCTTGAACTACAGTAGACATTTTTTATTCAGTCATCTGTGCCATCATAATGCTGATTATTATTATTATTAGAACAATTACAGACTTCCTTTTCACAGTGTACAACTCTATTAGTATTTTCTCCCAGCAGGACCAATTAACCTATGCTCCAGGGTCCTAATGTGAGGTAAAGCCTTAAGGGCTAAACTTTATAAATAGGTACATGGGTAGGCAAAACTTAATAGAAGCACATCAGCATTTCTAGCTAATGAAATGAGTTTGATGGCAAAGTCAAATCTGAACACAGATGTTGTTACATCATTATAAAATACGGTGAACAGGCTGGCAATGGTGTTGTATACAGTTAGATAAATAACTAAAGCAGAGTCTAATACGGTTTTTACATAAGGGGCTTTATTTATATTTTAAGTTATATTACATTTAAGTTTGTATTTTATTTCCACCAGTTTAAGAAACACTGATTTCCACTGTACTTAATAATCACACAAAGTGCAAAGTTTCCATGAAATGTAAAAAGTCTTTACAGAAACAGCGACTGAAGTTGTAACTCTAGATACAAATGACAGAAAAGCTGAATAAGGCTTTATGTCCATGATCACTGTACTAAGGTACTCATGGACATTAAACACATCACACAGGGAAACTAGTATGCGGTAAGTGCCAACATTCATCTAAAGTGTTGTGTGGCATTGAAAACATGCTGTGGCAAATTGAACCACTTCTATGAGCTAATTATCTAAGCCGTTAATCTATCTACTGGGTCATGGGGGGTTCTGGAGTCTATCCCAGCTCTCATTGGGCAGAGGGCAGGGAAACACCCTGGACAAATTGCTAATCTATTGGAGGCAAAAACATTCATGTATAGACCTAGGGGCAATTTCATATCACTAATTCACCTGACCGCATTGGTCTTTTGGGATAACATGCATTAGGAAAATAGTCAAACCAAAAGCCCAGGACCCTTCATGCTGTGAGGTGACTTCACCAGTGTCACTGCACCACCACTGATCCAACAGTTTTGTTTGTTTTTCACAATGAAATGACTAATTATATTTATTTTATGGGTTTATATTGATTAAATTTATTTATTATAAGTATTTAAATTATTGCAAATAATACCAAGTGACTGGGTGTTTTAAAACAATTTCAAGTAACCAAGACTGCCAAGTCCAAGACGACAACCAGAGGAGATCAAGTCGGTTGATTGCAACAATGTGTTTAGTGAATTAACACAAACACATGAATTTTGCAAAGATGTTATAACAAGGAGCAAGAATAATACAGGAAAAAAAAAATCAGATTTACTACTAGATGTGTACACGACCAGTCTAATGAGACATCACAATACAAAACGAAAATAAAAAGGAATGATGAGACTAATCCCAAATACAGGTGCCTAAAATATATATCTGCAGTCTCATTAATGGAAAGAAAGTGTCCAGTGCTGCAGGTGTACAGTGGTATTGAGCTATACTTCAAAGACCATATGAAGAAAGGCTTGAGCTAATAGCTTATTTGTCTAAGTAACCTTGATGGATTACATTTAGTTTTATTACTGTCATTTTGCAGCCTACAAGTAGGCTAAGCTGTTATAGAATTAGGTCAAGGTACTTGCAGGGGTGCTTTGGTAACGCTGGGATTTAAACTTGCATTTAAATTCAAGCACTATTTTGATTCCTGTTATGCAACTGTGGCTAGTGTGAAAGTGTTCATCTTGAAGTAAGCATGCTCCATTACCTTAGTATTATAAAAGGTTTTATCTGGAAAAACAGACATTGAGGTAAAGAGAATCTAAGCATCTTTATTCTTAAAAACACAAAAAAGAAAGAAAGATTAAGAAAAAACTCTGTAACCTCTGTAATTTATTTATATATTTTTTAACAAAATTCCAGACAGAATCTGAGGTCAAACAGTACATGTCCTCCTGGAGAAGTGAATCCTCTAAATCATCTTTTCTCAGTGCTTCTTATAGTTTAGGACTTTAGGACCATTTAAATAGATGTGTCTTGGCCGACCAATAAACAAATGATGGCTAACATCTAACAAGTACAACTCATAGGGGCAATATACCGTTTTAGGAAGCTGCCGTTAAAAAGAATTCCTTTGACTTGTGTGTAACTTATTTCCAACCTGGTTTAATCTATGATGGTGATTGGGGTGATTTTTAGCATATTAAACTACACATATGCAAATGGGATTCATTTTTAAAGTTTAGATATTTTTTCGGATGCCTATTGCTTGTTAAACAGCCCTTTCTGCCAGAAACTGGTGGAGAGACGGCTCCAAGCTGGAATGATTGATTTAATTTATGCTCAGGTGTTCCTTAAATTAGCTGCTGAACAGAAGGATGTGGTGTGTGCTTATAGTACCTAATCAGTAGGAAATTATGAAGTTCATATTTTCCCCCAGTAAATAAACCTTCCAGCCTCCCAGTTCACTCATGCATTAACTGATTATAGTAGAAATTGCAGTAATGGTTTGCTCAGTAGTTCATTGATCCAAAATTTACCATGAGATGGTGTGAGTTTATTTTAATAACTTGCCAAAAGCTCCAAATCTACACTGTGAATCTGTAAAATAATAATAATAATAATAATAATAATAATAATAATAATAATATGTAAAATACATAATATACTGAAATGTAAAACTGTATACTTGGAGCTAAGAGTGGCATGTAAGAAGGGATTATGATAGATGCAATCTCAAAAATACTCAAGATAATGTAGCTATCTTAGGCTACCTTATCTGCAATGTTTAAACATGATTTTGTCAACTGTTATTGAACATACAGCAAATGAATTCCTCAAAATGCAAGCAAGGTACTGGCTAGCTATATTTCACAGTAAGAGGACTGGTTTGGTACTGGCTTGCTAACGTTAGCAAGTGTGAGAGTTAACATTATCAGATGTAAAACACTGTCATTTATTAAAAACATCCCGGCCTGTTTATCAGTAGAACACAGGGAATGGAACACAGAACTAGCCAGTAAAGCAAACATATGGGGAAACAGCTAAAAGTTTAAGTGAGCCTTGTGTGAGCTTTGACAATGCTTAGTGATTATGTTGAATACCACAGTGAAATCTTAGGTTATAAACACAGCAAGATCTGCTTCCAGCTACACAGCTATATTGATCAATGAAGCATATCAACATGCAGAATCAATGCACATACATTAAACCATCCGGTTTAATAAAATAAAATAAACATAATTTGTCCTTGAATAACAACAACATGTGGCAACAAGCAGCTTATTAACTGTTTGGGTTGTGAATTTTGTCAGTGAAGCTTGGCAAGATCAGAATTGTCTGATTTTACTATGTATAACAGAAGTCTTCCAATTGTGCATGATACGTATAGTGTATATGTGGAAGGAGGATCCAGTGCAGTGCAACCATTCAGCACTAGTCATTCCTACCAATATTAAAACCAACCATATAATTTTTATTAAACTCATGAACACAGCTAATGTTTGTTTTTTTATGTTTGGACTTTTACTGCAGCGCAACATATCTAATGAAGCATTCTAAACTTTAAACCATAGATTGTGGGTCTGTCTGTAAAGCTCATTTCAACCATCTAGAGTCTACACCAGCTTAGAATGAGAGTCTAAACCTGCTTACGATGTTTCCGTTTAACCCGCATGTCCTCATCTCAGCACTCAGTCATTTAGCCCTTCAGCCAAAAAGAGAGAGCTTGGGAATGGCTCAGTCTCGATTCGTCATGAACTAATTATTTTCTCCAATGCAATTTCCACTGTGCTTGACCCTGATTGGGATCCTGGCTGAGATGCGTGACTCGCATTAATGCAAATCGTATCTAATATCAAGCTTAGAAATGTACCAATATTATTAACAGCCCCAATGATTCAGTATGCAGAGGAAGTCAAAGCGTCTGATGAATCATACTACATGATGACAACATTACAGTCATAATAAAGACACAGCCCTTAAATGCTCCTGTGTTAAACAATTACAGTCTTTATAGAACTTCTGTGAGACGAGGCTGTTCTGATTAAGGTAAATGGTGGAAAAGTAGACGTGTACATCAGGGCTGCATCTTCTAAGTATCAATAGTGTAGGTTTGCCTTAAATTTCAGATGGATCAAAGTTGGTCCCCTGCATGTTTCCAGCCAACTTGGTTTCATGATTTATTCAATGAGGATGAAACAAGAGAAGAGTGTAGTTCACAAGGGATGGATAGATAGAGGCATGTGAAAGAATAACATTTCTAATGAGTCATGCACAACAGTTCTCTCTGCTTCAGGCACCAGATGGTCTGGTGAGATTTCATACAACTGTGATGTGAAGACAAAGACGTATTCTATTCTCCATAGCATAATTGTTGTGTTTTAGAGTTCTTGTCTGAAATTTGCCTTGTTACCTCAAAAACTGCAACACCAATGCAGTCCAATACCTCCCCCCTTCATCTCATAGCTGAAATTCCTAAGTGGGTCAGGAAGATTGCTAGCATTGCCAGAGCTGTCTTTTAGCTTCAGGTTATAATTAGCTAGAGAAGAAAAAAATCCTACTTCTGTTTCTCTTCAAAAAGGATTTAAGTGTCAGGCCAATCCAAAGGCATTTATGCTTAGCCTTTGATACAAATAAGTCTTGCCACTGTAAAATAAAATACATTTATCCTAAAAGTACTCATGCACACTGGAGTGCTATTACACCTACACATGTGTTGTTAGTGAGGAGGTAAACACTTCTGTATAAGTAGAACACTGAAGGACATTTAAAAAAAAACATTTTTATGCATTTAAATTTAGTTTGATGCCTAATGTATTACATCCTGACACCTGTTTCTCAAGACAATCACATTATACAACAACTAGCCATATTTAGTTGGTGCGAACATGCAGTTAATCTCATTATGTCCTCTGTAGTGTATATGAATATGTACCTGCATGATAATGCTACATTCTGAGCATTGTGTCTGATGTTAGCTCTGGTACATCAGATATCCAGAATGTCTCCTATAAAGTTAATCTATAGCTGACCTTCTGCAAAATACACTAGATGCTTACAAAAGTATTAGATATTCCTATCCTTATAGGGGTTTTTGTTTCCACATCATCTACTGTATTTGCTTTGTTTAGATGTCTTTGGTCCCTGCTGCCTTTCTACACCAATTAAACACCAGAGTTGTTCAGGGGGTCTCTGTCTGCTTGTATTATAAGCACCTAGGTTCAGATGGCAGTGTTCGCACTTGTTCAAATAAACAATACCAACAGAGCAATCACACCAGAGTTCAGTTAAATCGAAGTCCAAACACACTAATTATAATATACGTTATTTAGCAAGTAAGTATCTAGCAAATAATAAGCATTTATCATTCATATTGCACAGTATGTATTCAGCTAGGCTAGATTTTGGCCTGGTAAAAAAAAAAATATGCATAAATAAATAAATAAATAAATAAATCTCAATATTTTTATTCTAAAAAGTAGAAGAAACTAAAAGAAGGTTTCCATTTGGTTACTGAAGTTAAGGTTAGGAGGTTAAGGTCCTGAAAAACATCAAATGAAATAATAAACATGGTGAGTGTGTGTGTAGTCAGGCTTTTAGCTGATGTGGCTCTGTCTATGAGAGAAATTCTCAGGCTGATAAAAAGAGATGATGTGTATATGATGCATGAAAACACATCTAACACTAATAATAAATCATAAACTAAGCCCCCATCTTGTGCTGTGAGACTGTACCCAGGCCTACTGAGCCCTCCAACCTGTATTTGGCTATACAAGTTGTGCCCCCTTATTTCATTAGAATATGAAATGGAAGACATTAATCATTTTGATTGATGGTTTGGAGAAGGGCATCATTCATTTCAATTTTCTTTAGCTAATCTTCATCAATCTTTTAGACACCAGGGCAACCAACATTATGAACTTATTTAAAGGCTAATGATATGAACTGACATTTTGTTGAGATGAGTTTAGCTGAATAAAGTCCCTATGGGAGAGCCTTTTGTTCATGCTCATTTATTTGAACTTGTTTCTGTCGTATATGTTTCATTAGTGTAATATTGAGCAGCTGATGAAAGGCTCTTGTAAAAATGCTCAGTGTGAGTTGTCCTTTTGCAGATTAGTGTGTCTTCTCTATGCCAAATTAGATGGAAAATGTTTGTGGACAGCAATGTTTAGGCCATGCCACAATTTTTCGGTTGGACGGTTAGATTAAAAACTTGTCATGGCATTTATTAGTAGGATTTGCTGTGCTTTTGGCTCAGTGTATTGTTGGAACATATATTAAACACTAAATGTAGATGTCTGGCTGACTGGAACAGGTTCTTCTTAACAATTTGTTTACATTTGGCTGAATCCATGCTGCAAGTGATGGCAACAAGTAACCGGAGTATTGGGCTGTATTTTGTTTGTTCCAGCATGCTTTGGCTGTGAAACACTGCCTCAAATCCCCCCCCCCCCTTTTTACAAGCTCAGGATTTTCTAACATTGTCTTTCCCATAAGTGGCCACTCTTCCAAAACAGGCCAGATGTGTGAAGAGCTGATAGCGTTGAGCTCTGACAGCCAGTGAGCTCGTCAACTTTTTCTCTGTTGTACTGTTGTAGCTTGACTTTTGTACACTTCCCTGGCAATTGCCCTTCTTACCCAAGTACTCAGATTTAACTGATAATGGTTCTTTCTGGGTTGTGCCATTCTTTATTATAATGGATTTCAGAGCACTTCTAAGAAGATTCATTTAGGACTTCAAGACAGCAGGACTGAGCTGATTAACCATTTCAGCTGTGAGATATTTGCAGTGCAAAGGTACAGTTGAACAGATTTAGATAGAACATATTTAGTGTCAGGCAAGAGGGAGGCTTGAGGAAATACAGCAAAATTAGAGTGATTAATAGTTTCTGTATTTAGCAGTCATTTTCTGTGGTACGGTCCCTTTACTCCTAACCATTAAACCTCCATATCCATTTATATACTTTTACCCTAGCAAAGTCCTATTATTATTTTACCATTACATAACACATTATACATGTGTATTCTTGTACCATTATAACACCCCTACAATAATATTAGCCCACTTAATTAGCTGAATCAAATCTGTTAGATTTAGGTGTTGGAACTGCATTATGTAAAAGTGTTGGTGATAACTGATCCTCACCCTCAAAACAGTTAACAGTGTTTTGTCTGCATGTTAGCACATTTACACAATACATCTGTCTGGTAATTAAAAGGTAAGATGTACCATCTGCTGATAGTCTCAGTCTGCATGTACAGAAATAGCTTTAACAGCGAAACATTGACTGGGTTTATGCTAGATCAACAAGTCGTATTTCTGAAACGTGCAGAGAAATGTGTTCTGGCCATTGAGGTTTGAGAAGTAACACAGATTTACAGAATATTACATGCGGTTCCCAACTGTAAACAATTATCTTCAAATTGAAGGACTAAGAACAATGCAGAAGATACTTAAATGTTATGAATGCTAATAGATAGTGATTTATGTGGGACATGCGGAGAGATGGGAAGGTACATAAATGCATTTGCTCCACTTGGGGAACAAGTTATTTCAAAACATCTAAAGATATTTAAGTATTAATTTTACTAGTATTAAGTTACAGGAATGGGGGTGGTGGACCCAAGAGCACAGCTCCTGGTTTGTTCACTTCAATTTGGTGTGTGATTTGACACAACTGAGGAAATCATATATAAGGAGATGTTTGTGTCCATACAAGAGAGTGCTTGAGGGTGTCAGCGAACCAGTGAATCACTGCTTTACCACTGCTCCACAGGGGGAATGGGCAAGCGGTTGGAAAAAAAGCACTCAAAAGGGTGATAATAAAAAAGGCTGGAACAGTGAACTAAAGGAGCCACTGAGAAACAGCATACTCAAACAAAGGGAGACAATCATAGATAACTAGCCTTAGCCATAGGGTTGAAAATACTGCTTTAACTGAAATGTTTGCTCAGAAAAACTTAAATACTGTGGGCTGAACCCTTCAAGCTCAGCGCTCACTCTCTCTCTGCACAGCTTTAATAATATGTGTGCTGAGGTTTGCAACCCTGGATGTTATTATTTATTTATATTCACTTTGTCTTTTATCTTTGGTCTTTTCCCCCACTTTTTGTTCTTTTCATTTATTACACTTTTCTCTCTCTCTTTTTTTTTTTTTTACTGCTTTCACTCTTCCCTTTCTTTTCCATTTTCTCCTTTCTTTCTTAATGTTTCACCTTTCTCATGTTCTCTTTTCTTTTTCTCCAAAATACTCACCATTACCATCTGCCCCTCTAAAAAGGTGCAGCACTGAGCCCTTGTTTCAGTAAGCCTTTTATGCAGAGCTCAGCAGGTGTGGCTGATCAGCAGTAATCAGTGTCTTGGGGGTTTCTGGGAAGTGGAGTTTTGAGAACTGCTGCCAGCTGCTGTCTTACTGCGGTGCCTGGGCCCCCTGCTGGGGACCAGCAGCATGTATCGCCCTCTCACAAATCAAAATAATATGAACCAAAACTTTATTATAATATGAAAGTAAGATTATTATTATGTTAAATACTAGAGTAAGACTAGGTGTTAATGCATGTATGACATATGCTTACATTTGGTATTTGGCGTACAGCCAATAGGCATTACTTGGCTAGACCAGGCTGTCACTATAAAAAAAAGAAGAAGAATGAGCTGGTTGGCGACTGCCCAAAAAGGTCCCTCAAAATTACCACAGGTTTTTCTGGCAAAGACTGTTCAATATGTGAAAATGTCATCACTTATGCAACCAGGACTTTAAGCTAAAGCTTACTTCGCTTTTAAAAAACACAAGGACTAGGTCTATAACGGAGTAGTAATTTGCAAATGATCCTATGGCTGAACTTATATCAGCTGATCAAAGTGGTCAAGATGGACATTAGCCCTTTAAAGAATAAAATGATAAAAAATATATACCACACCTAGTCAAAGTCAGCTAAGTACCTGAATGAGCAGCCTAATTCACTATCAGTTGATTTTTTTTGTCCACTAATGGGTATACTCCAGGAAGCCAAGATTCATCAGGCTCAAACTGTTTTTGAGTGACCACTGACTTTAACCAGACTCAAAATCTTTGGGATGTGATGAAGACTTTACAGTCTTGAGTGGTTCATTTCTTACAACTCTGGATGGAAATAAATGATGTGACATTACACAAGATTGTCGACACAATGCCACACCAAATGCATGCCATAATCAAAGCTCAAAAAAAAAATATTACAGTTTGTGACATTTCTTTGACCAGGCAGTGTATTCGGCTACATTCCCAGTGTCTAACTGTCTAAAAGATGATGTACTGTCCAGCCATGACTTAAGTCTTATCTGCCTGAAGCTTTTCATTCTAAAACTCAGGCTTCCTCCAGGGATTGGCCTAAATAAATAGGTAGTCCTATTGCCGAAGACACTGAAAAGATGAAATTACACAGAGGCCACCAGAGTCAGCTTCAGTCAGTCTCAATTTTTTACACGGTTGAGGAAAATCATTTTGGATCCAATTTTCAAGCATCGGCAATCTTCTTTTAACACCACCCAGCACTCAATAAAAAAAAAAAGAAATTCTGTGAAATACTGTGTGTGTATGTGTGTGTGTGAGGGAGGGGGGGGGGTATTTTAATAATAATCAAGCTATATTCACATGTGTAAAGGAAGAAATGCTGAAGACACCGTGTCTCAGAATGAGGGATAAACAATATAAATACTTTATTAATACCTTACACAGAGAAAGTATATTCAAGTAGTTTTTGCTACACAAAGGCCCATAAATATCCCTTGCTAATTTCTAAATCAGTAACAGATCAGAATGAAAATCAGTATTGGATTAGTGGGATTTATATTCATCTATTACACTCTGTTCTATTTATATATTGGTGTTCTACCCCTTTAAGGCCAAAACATTCAAAACAGCACTATGTACTAGCTGAAGTGCCTTGCACCAGCAAGAAAACAACCCCCGAAGACTGGGCACCTAAAAACACCTCGAGACCAGACCTGGTACAATGGTTCAAGAGAAGCTGCTGAATGAGTGTAGAACCACCAAGAATGGCCATAAAATGGCTAAAAGACACACCTGAGTCTGAATAGCCTGCGATAGGCCTGGCTCATCAGAGGCTGTATTATGAATAAAAGGCAGAAATTCCAGAGGAGGCTGAGTAAACGAAGATCCCAAATAACATCCTCTGGGATTGTAACACCCAGTGTCTGCATGCAGATGATTTTTGTTATCTGAAGCAAGATATCTTGGTAAAAGATTACTTTGTTTATGTATTGTTTATATTTACAAATATCCAGAATACATTTTACAATGTATACATTTAGAATACAATCTGCTGGTTTACCCATTTTAATGCACATTTAAATAAGATGTGCTATATATATATTCTTAACATTATATAGCATGATAAGGACATGACCACTGATAAAGTGATAAAGTGGATGAACTGATGCCCAGTGTGTACCAAGAAAGTAGTCCTCACACCATTACACATCACCATCCAACCTGAAGTGTTTGCACATGGCAGATTGGGTCTATGGATGCATATCACAACAGGAATTCAGGTCCATAAGACCAGACCATAGTCTTCCAAATATCACATACTGACAACTGCTAAAGCTCTTTTATAAAAAAAAAGAAAGAAATGCATTTTGTACATTTGTACATCATTGTGAATGTGGTCTAACATGTAAGACATTTGAATGAAAGAAAATTTATTAAGAGAAAAAAAATGTTGTAATTAGTTTCAGGGTGAATTATCTACAACATCATTATCATGAAGTATCATTATCCTCAACATTGAAAAATAAAGTAGAATGTATTGTATTGCACTGTATTGATACAGACCAATGGTTGGTGTTACATTGAAGTACAGCATACACTGACTAGACTTTAGATATATACTAGACAAAAATCTACAGTTATTGATTATTTTTCATTTCTTTGTTAATTGTTGATTTGTTAATTGAAGAAAGCCTCTTCCGAAGCAGCCCTGAGTCTAGCCTGCTCAGACCTACATTGTCATAGCTACAGTTCATCACTTCCTGTTAGTTAGAAATGGTGTGATATGTTCATATTTTGTATACTAGCCTATTAAACTCATACTATTAAAATTAGCACATAGTATATTCTGTATAGTATTAGTGTTAGTACACATCTCATAGTATTACGATTATTACACAGTATATACTGCATAGTATTATATTCTGCATGTTTCCCTGATTAACACAGTGAGCGCAATACAGAGGATGACATGGACCGTTTGGATTTACTTCAGTTTTACTTTGAACTTCAGTTTAAAATACCTCGTCATACTCCGGCAGTTAAACATAAGATTGACTGCGTCCCAAATGTGTTCTACACACCAATACCATACAGCAATGTACTATTGCTTGAACAACACACATCATAGCTGGACTCTTACTAACAGGAAGCGATGAACTGTTGCTATGACAACACACATCACAGCTGGGCAGCAGCTTGCTAGCAGCATAATCAAACAATGAAAAAATGAAACATCGTGTTTATATTACTAAATTCAGTGGGGTTTTTTTCTACCACTTCAGGGGCTCCGTAGCAATCACTGTATAAAAACAGCATTAATCTAAACTTAAGCACAAACATTTGATAACCTCTTTGCCTTCCACCCACACATATTTCATCTCTCTTTACAAGGAGGAAAGAGGTGTTAAGCAGGATTTTTGAAAAACCAACAAGACAAATGAGGCAGCAGTCTGAATTTTAAAGCACTCGGACAATTGCTTTAAGCTGAGGAGCCGGGGGAGGGGGGGAGGGGGGCGAGACACACTGGAAAAAAAGCGGATTACTAAATGTCAAATGCCCAGGCTAAATTATGTATAGAACATATGAGCTTATTAAGTAACGATTTCCAAAGAAAATGTCGCTCACTCTCAGTAAGCAAATCACTATAAATCTGGTGTTCTGCTATATACTTTTACTGTATGGAACTGTTTTAACGTAAATGTCACAAATAAAATCTTGTCTTCGATCACACTAGCTTGGTACCATGCATGCTATATCAACTAGAACAGTAAATCAGAATGGACACAGGCAAGAACAGAACATGGATTACATCACTTCGACTGTGTGCTGAAAAACAGCTAGCTTTGTGTGTTCATGTCCTGCTTGACAGTTGAATTGTTTTGCACTGGAGCTGTCACTACTCAATGCCATCAGCCCAGTGTTTTGTAAAGTAAAATATTTGAGAAGTAAATTGATACAATTACTGAGGTAATTAGTGATGTGCTCAGTTCCTAAAGAAAACAACAGAATGCCAGTTCTGGAAAATGTTTTGAAGAAAGAACCTTGCAGAAAAAAGTTTTCACTATCATTTTTATGATGTGCATCCTACTGCCATGATGTTATTACTCTGCAATCTAAAGAAAAAAATCTCAGTAGTGTTTGAAGTGGTTGCATTGATTTAATTCATCAACATGCAGATGAATTAGATTGCTAATATAAGTAGGTATATTGTTGCTTCAAGGGAGCAGTTCCATCTAGATCTAATCTTATTGCATGTAAATTTTGCAGATGAAGTCACAAATATACTGTCATGGGTACTATCAAGTTATTCCCACATCTAGTAGATGGGGGGGAAAAAGCCCTGACTCATCAAGGCACAGACTTCTCTAAAGGTGTGCTATGTTATCATTAGCCACAGATCACTTAATTCCTTGTTGCAAGGCGGGGCCTCTTTGGATTGGATTCGTTTTCCCAGCACATCCCACAGATGCTTGATCTGGGGAATCTGGATGCTGAGTCAACACTGTGAATACTTTGCTATGCTTCTCAAACCATTCCTGAAGAATTTTTGCATTGGACGAGTGTGCATTATTCTGCTGAAAGAGGCCACTGCCGTTAGGGAATACCACTGCCATGAAGTGGTGTACCTGGTCTGCAACCAAGTTCCGGTTGTATGTGTACCAGAGTACATCCTGGTGTCATCTCTTGCCCAGGTAAGCAACTCTGCACCTGACTGTCCACATGATGTAAAACAAAACATGATTCATTAAACCAGTTCACCTTCCATTGCTCCATTGTCTGGTTCTCGTGCTCACAAGCCCACCATGCTTTTAGTGGTGGACAGGGTTTAGAACACCATGCCCCACATGCATCAATGAGCCTTGGCCACCCATGACCAGGGCCATTGCTATGTACATGCCTATAGTGTGCTTTGTGTAGGGCACCAAGTACTGGATGGGATACATAACCGCCTAATGATCATCAGAATAGTCTGTGTTGCATAATCTGTGTTGCATAATTTAATCACAATCATAATGTCAGTCTGTG
>JAOVVF010035004.1:0-24383 GCA_028565595.1 Duopalatinus emarginatus
TAATTCTATAAATGTATAACTCTTTTTATTATTTTCTGTAAAGCTGCTTTGAGACAATGTTCATTGTTAAAGGCGCTGTACAAATAAAATTGAATTGAATTGAATTGAAATAATGGAGAGATGTAGAAACCATTAACTAGATTACAGACTTTAATTCTCTGGCTACTTGCACTTTTGTTTATATTTACACTTCTGTGTCACCCAAATGAGGATAGGTTCCCTTATGAGTCTGGTTCCTCTCAATGTTTCTTGCTTTTGTCATCTCAGGGAGTTTTTCCTTGCCACTGTCGCCACCGGCTTGCTCATTAGGGATACATTTTTTTAAAAATTCTATGAATGTATATTTAACCCTTTTCATTATTTCTGTAAAGCTGCTTTGGGACAATGTCAATTGTTAAAAGCGCTATATAAATAAAATTGAATTGAATTGAAACTGATTAACTACATTGCAAGTCGGTTTGGAGAGAAGGCTGTTAAACAATGGGTAGCTGCTGAACCACCAATTTGAGTCACTAAGCTTGCATGATTGCTATAAAGGGTCACCATTACCCGAAGTTAGATTACACTTGCCCTTGCCCTTCTGTCAGTTTCACCCTGGATCCTAAATATTTTTTTAACTATATACTGTAAATGTTATTTTTATATTATTATTGATTATAGTCACAGAAGAGTAAGAGGATCATAGAAACACACGCGCTGTAATATCCCTATAATATTCATTTAATATTTCTATGATCATTCAGTAGCATCTGTAATACACCCAAGACCAAGCTACCTCTATAACAAAAGATTTTAGGAGAGACATGACTAGTGATGATTATTGATGTGTGACCAGGAGAGTGCTCCCATTAGGCATTAAATCTTCTGATACACTGAGTACTTCCTCACACTTACAGGTGCTGGTCATAAAATTAGAATATCATAAAAAAGTTGATTTACTTCAGTAATTCCATTCAGTTGTTGAAGCTTGTATATTATACACATTCATTACACACGGACTGATATATTTCAAGTGTTTATTTCTTTTAATTTGATGATTATAACTGACAACTAATAAAATCCCTAAATTTGGTATCTCAAAAAATAAGAATATTGTGATTCAATCTTGAAGACACCTGGTCCCACACTCTAATCAGCTAATTAACTCAAACCTTAACTGCAAAGGCCTGGTCTCTCAGTCCAGTTCTGTAGACTACACAATAATGGGGAAGTCTGCTGACTTAACAGTTGTCTAAAAGACAACCATTGACACTTTGCACAAGCAGGGCAAGACACAAAAGGTAATTGTTAAAGAGGCTGGCTGTTCACAGAGCTCTGTGTCCAAGTATATTAATAGAGTGGCAAAGGGAAGGAAAAGATGTGGTAGAAAAAAAGTGTACAAGCAATAGTGATAACCGCACCCTGGAGAGGATTGTGAAACAAAACCCATTCAAAAATGTAGGGGAGATTCACAAAGGCTGGACTGCATCTGGAGTCAGTGCTTCACCACCACGCACAGACGTATGCAAGACATGAGTTTCTGCTTTCGTATTCCTTGTGTCAAGCCACTCGTGAACAAGAGACAGCATCAGAAACCGTCTCGTCTTGGCTAAAGACAAAACTGCTGCTGAATGGTCCAAAGTTATGTTCTCTGATGAAAGTAAATTTTGCATTTTCTTTTGGAAATCAAGGTCCCAGAGTCTGGAGGAAGAAAGGAGAAGCACAGAATCCATGTTGCTTGAGGTCCAGTGTAAAGTTTCCACAGTCAGTGATGGTTTGGGGTGCCATGTCATCTGCTGGTGTTGGTCTACAAGGTTTTCTGAGGTCCAAGGTCAACGCAGCCATCTACCAGGAAGTTTTAGAGTACTTCATGCTTCCTGCTGCTGACCAACTTTATGGAGATGCAGATTTCATTTTCCAACAGGACCTGGCACCTGCACACAGTGCCAAAGCTACCAGTACCTGGTTTAAGGACCATGGTATCCCTGTTCTTAATTGTCCAGCAAACTCGCTTGACCTTAACCCCATAGAAAATCTGATGACCCCATAGAAAATGTGTGAAGAGGAAGGTCCAATATGCCAGACCCCACAATGCAGAACAGCAGAAGGCCTAACACCTGAGCCGTGCCACAGACTGATCAACTCCATGCCATGCAGCATTCCTGCAGTAATTCAGGCAAGCGAAGCCCCAACTAAGTATTGAGTGCTCTACTAATTACTCTCTAATTTTCTGATATACCGAATTTGGGGTTTCAATTAGTTGTCAGTTATAATCTTCAAATTAAAAAGAAATAAACACTTGAAATATATCAGTCTGTGTGTAATGAATGAGTATAATATACTATAATATACTTAAAGTAAATAAGGCAAAACTTACCTCTAATACTCATTTCTTTAGTTGAACATTCATTTAATATGGCCTAGGGTTAGAGCATATAACAAAAGAATAGGGTTTTAGCTAAAGCTGGGTGTTGTGAGATAATAAGGGCTGTGGTTAATTACCTCCTCCAGTTTTGAGCAGCCTGCACAATTCACTTCACTTGCATGCGCTGATTTGTTGTAGGCAACACAGAAAATGATAAGTTAATGCAACAGTGGAATTTAAAAAAGGGAAAACTGGATTGGAGTGTTCTTTTTGCTTTACAGAGTAAATTCAGGTCATTTAAGAGTAAGAAAAACATATAGTCAAACTGTTCATGCTTGTACTGTACTGTTATTCTTGCTATATTTGTAAAATCCTTCTAAAACACCTTTACCCTAATCCAGGGTTAGGTGTGTCTTGTAAGTCAGAAAATAAGTATCTGTTAACATTAATAGGCATGTGTTCAGCTACTGCAAGGTGATTCTATTGCACAAGGTACATGTCAAAGGCACAGTGAAGGCTTTGATTAAAATTTTCCTGTTTTTATGTTCCCATAGAAAATTTAGATGGATGAGAAAAATATTATTTTAAATATCTGTTATGTACTAACATACAGTAGTTGCATACAGTTAGACATTAGATTAGTGCTTATCACTTTTAGTCCATTTATCATACCTTAAGGTCTATGCTTTATACTTTTTTTGGATTGTGTTAAATAATGGATAAAGGAATTTGACTGTTGCTTGCAACATGAGAAACAGTGTAGACTTCCCTTGGTTGTAGTCCAGCAGAATTGGTTTTTGGTCATACTGTGTAGTCAAACTGTTGCAAAATAAGTTTGTGGCAATCTAAAATGTAAAAGCCCTCACTAATATCCTTTTAGGTCCACATCCTTTTCTGTGCAACAGGAGTTTCCAAATGGTGATAATGTATTAGTCTTATTTCATGTAGTGTTACTTTCTGTAGCTGGCTCAAAATGACATGCACATGCACACACACAACTGGCTGGACTGAACACACACACATTCTTACTTTTTCTGCTGCTAAAGTCTATTCAACTGGATAACATTATCATTTTGCTGCTAAATAATATTACAATATTAACATTTATACCAAAAATGGACATAACTGCACCTTATTGCTCCCACTACCAGTGGGCTAACTGCACTGTCCCCTCCCTGTGTTTATTGTTTATCCTTCATGGTTATTGTAAATTGCCTTGTGTATTTATTGTAAATTGTCTTGCGTCATTGCACACGTTACTGTACATGTGCACATTATATTGTATTGTTGTATTTGTATTTTGTTGTTTTATGTAGCACCTGGGTCCTGGAGGTATATTGTTTCTTTTCATGTAGTACTGTACACCACTGTACATGGATGAAAGTACAAAAAAACCCACTTGGCTTTACATGCAAAATTTTCATTTCCGAGTTTTAAGTTCAGGGGAAGCTAATAATGTGATTTTACATTCATCTGAGAATAAGCCAGGTTTGCAACATTAATACGCTACAACACAACATGCAGAAAAATATTACTTAATTAATGGAAATGTTTTCTTGTTTTCATGAAGTCCATCCCAAATAAATGTTTTCATAACTGAATGTTTTGGTATCTTTTTCCCGACTTCAGAAGGGTGAAGAGTGTTTGTGAATGTCCACAATGCTGGTAGTACAGATGAAACTTGTTATGAAAATCTCTGTGATAGAGGGATATATCTCTATAGAATATGGTGAAGAAGGGAAGTGGGAGATGTGTTTTCTTTAGCCTTCATGAGCAGTACAAACACTGCTAGGCTTTCTTGATTTTGCAGCTTGTAAAACATTATGGAGCTTGATTCTCTGCCTGGTGAACATCAATTTGGAAAATGAACGATAGTGGCTATGGCGTCATCTGTCGTTGCCAATGTAGCTGGTCAGTGATGACATATACTCCTCCATGTTGACAGCTTTCCTAAACATTTGCCAGTCAGTGTGCTTAAAACGTGCCAGGAATGTTTGTACAAACAAAATCAACCGCTCTCACATGGCAAAGTTCCCAGCGAAATTTAGGAAACTGGTCTTGAGATTCTCGTGATTAAATTCTTTTACAACAATAAACAGTCCATAAAAGTGCATGTTTTGCAGTTCACTAATAACCCTGCATAGTTCACAGAGCTACTCCTTAGCACCAGCACTGGATGGAAAATAAACTCTGACAATGAGCACAGTGGTGAATAAATTCCACCAGCAACAAGCACTAACTAGAAACTAGCATAAAGCTCTTGCACCATTCTGTGTTAATGTAAACGCACAAACCACTACCACAAACGTTACCATATAGGGCTGAGTTTGTCATGAACAAGGCTATCCCATCTAGATGAATAGTGGCATTGGGAGTTCTGTTACTGAGCCATGTCTATGTGAACTCAAAGATGGAACAAGTCCAAATAATTTTCCAGAGAGCAGACACTGAAGAGCAGGATAGATGGGAGTTCTGGCCAGGTTGGGTTTGTTGTTAGCCCTTCCTCCAGTCATTAGACAATACCATGGGCCTAGTCTCCCCAGCAAGCTTAGACCACATACCATTTCCAGCAGATAATTGTTAAAGCCATTATTTGTTTGCTTCTGGAGGTGAGCAGTGTCTGGCAATTATATACATCGCCAATGTTCCAGTGAGCAAGTGAAAAGAAAAAAACAAAATAAACAAACAAAAACAAAATAAATGCTGTTAGTAATGTTGACTAATTACCTTTGCCTAGGATAGAAGACAGCATTTATTAAGCAAATACTACCACATTTATAACTAAACCTGTTATATTGAAGGGATCTCTGTATTAGTTACCCCACTCACTTTTCCAATATTCTGTGACAGCCTTTGGTTTATACAATGCTTCTTTCACCTTTCAAAGACTTATGTGGAAAGTCTTGGCAAATATAGACCATTATATATTTAGCTTGATGTATGTACTTTGATGTAGTGATTTACTCACAAATGTAGTGTAGCATTTCAAATGCTTGAAGAAAGCATATCTAACTTTTAACCTTGCCAAGTGTATGCATGGCAAAGCTACCATCTCGGGAAAATAAGTGTAAAATAAGTGTGCTAGGGTGAAGTGTGACCTCTTGAGGCCAAAGTAAAGTCTCCTGCTGATTTTTTTTGCCCAATATTAAGCATGACTTCAGATGATTTTTAGGTATGGCTGGTTACTACTGAGGAGTTTGCAAAATCTTCTTGTGTACTTTCACCTTTAACAGACCTTCTGTTTTAATAGCTCCAGATTACAGCAAACCTTTTAAGATGGATCTGGACCAACTGTTGTATTACTGCAGGAAGACTTCCAAGGTGTCAAACATCCAGCTTGCTATTTTTAAAGAAATTATAAAGTGTACAGTACAGCTAAGTATAACTGAAAAATAAGCTTTAGTGCTCCTACAGCAATTACAAAATTCCAGTCTGTTGCCTGTAGTGGTCTATACAGACTATAAACCTTTGATATTTTATCAACTTTTGTCTGTGGAGTTCTGGAAACCTGGAGGATATGGATACTTCCTTCTTTTATGTTATGGCCTGACCCTAGACAGTCCCATAAAAAAAGTCTTTATTCAGATGTCTGTTGAGCTGTTTTGTGTCTATTCTTCAGAGTGCTATATTTAAAAATAAATAAAAAAATTACAAAAACACTATTGGATTTAAAGCTTTTGTAAAACATAGCATGATGCAGAATGAAAAAAAAAACAATCAGAATGCTATTTTAAAAATACATATTGATTTTTAATGATATTTTAATATTTACTGATGCTTTTAAGAATTTTTCTTTTTATTTGAAGATTATTATCTGTGTTGCACCACACATAAATCAGTTAGTCGAAATATTTCACTGTGTTGAGCTTTAAATAAGCAATAATAAGTAATATGTGAGTATGCATTCATGTTTGTATGACATACCCCTCATATCCTTGCTGCTGGATCCAAGTTGCGCTGCCACCTGGCCCTGGGTCACTGGATGAGGACTGGTTACTGGGCGAGCTACGGTAGTGCTGACTGGCCTGTGTCATACTAGAGGATATCTGTGGGTTTTCCAGATCATGTATCATCCTGCAGAGATCAATGGATTCTAGTAAACTGTTACAAGCTGTTCTGAGGAGCGCTATTACAGCCATACAGCTTAGTCATGTGACAGCATTACAGTATACAGCTCTATATAAAGCAAATGTCTGTGGTGTTTGATGGTATTCAGTGTAATCTCTAAAAATGTTATGCAATTTTCTGCAATGTACTGAAAGAAGACATTATATGTCGTCATTACAGTATATTAGCCCTTTCAGACCATACATCAATTGCAATAGACCTCATGTTTTTTTTTGTTTTTTTTTGTTGCAACTAACACCAATCAAGATTCACAAGAATAGACATTTACAAGCCAATCAACCAGCAGTTTACATTAGAATGAATCTAAACCTATAATATTCCGACTAGTTTTATAGTGCTTCTGCTGAACTTTTTCTTTGCACTCACAGTGTATTCAGACAAATAATGCATCAAATACAGTGTATTAAACATGTATTGTAAAAAACTGAATCAATAAGAGTGGAGAGTAATGATGATGAGAATGAAATACAGTCTGTTAGACTCTCGAGTATAACTATCCATGAAAGATTATTACTGTATAGCAAAGTTTGTTCTCGAAAAACTACACAAAGAATAGACATATAGTTAATTTTGTTGTCAATTCCATAAGATAGCAGGTACGAGTACCACAGTAACATAGCGCTACCGTTGAGACAGTACATGATGAGGAAGGGTCAGAGCAGAAAAATGGGGAGTCCTGTAGTAGCCCCCAGCCAACTACAGTGCGCAGCCAACGTTTAAAGTTACCAATTAAACGTGCACAGAAAAACACACATACAGTCTTACTGGGTACAATTTGTTAATTTACCATGGAAAACAATGTTAGTTGTTTCCCTTTAATGCAGTCCTCTTTATAAGCACATTGCACCAGGCAGTCAGCCTAAACAAAAGCTGCTAGATCTCTTTTTAATTATGGTAGGGGTAATGTATATCTGGTGTCCTTCAGGCTATTGTTTGCCTGATTAAAAACAATATAGAAATCTCAAAGTTCTCCAATTGGTATTAAAAGATTGTTCTTTCTATAATTTCACTAATTTATTAAGTTCATTTTACCCACAGTTAAAGCTTACATTTCTGTTCAATCTTTTTTAAACAGTCCATTGTTTTATGTATAATGTTGGTAAAACGTTTTTTAAATCAATCCAGCCAACATTTGCATAAGGTACACAAATCCACGAATATGATACGGATAATTAGAGCAGTCAAAGAAAAGGAAAATGCCAGCTAAATTCCTAAAGCATTTAATTGTGAGATAAAACACACAGTATTGAGGTAACGTTTTATCAACTACAATGCCTATTTCCCTCCCTCTCTCTCTCTCTCTCTCACACACACACACACACACACACACACACAATCTCACACACAGGGGTTCCACAGTGGTGCCAAACCCCAGGATCCCAAACACTCAGGAAACGTCATGGAACCCTTCACACTTCGTGAAGGCATGAAGTCCTTTGCCAGCCTCCACCAAGCCCAACACCAAAGCTGCTTGACAGGCAGCATGAGCAACAGCAGCACTTCAAAGCCCTTATGCAGGGGCAGGCTGAAGGCTTACATGTACCAGCCCATCCCCATCCCAGCTGGGTCCCCAGCTGTGTCCCCACGGACACGGCCCCATGGATAACCCAGAGGCATTCTTGGAGTGCTTGGCAGAGTGTCAGACAACACTTCCAGTAACTGTGGCTTAGCCACTTCCAGGTTAGCCACTTATTCATTAAAAAACTGCTTAATCAGCTAGGCACTGCTCACTTTATTTGATATTAGATTTAACCAAGCAATATTGGGAGATTCCCTTGACATCAATATCTCATGAAAAATGACCTTTTCCATTCCATTTGTGTTTTTTAATGACTTATGGACAAAATCCTTCTTCAGCTTAATACATACACCATAGTAATGATTGCCAGAAGCATATGCACCATCTATAGGAAGTCCTGAGATGGGCAGGGCTCATGTATAACTGAAAGAAATACAAGATGGTGGCACAGCAATAGCTCATGGCGGCCTCTCCAGATACAAAATGGTGCCACCTCGGATACTCGGATCACATCTCTGTTATGCTAATTCCAGCATACAGACCGCTCGTCAAACAATCAAAACCAGTTCTAAAGCAGGCCATCAGGAGCCATCTCTGCTCTTCAAGACTGTTCTGAGCACACTGACTGGCAAATGTTTAAGGAAGCTGCAACCTACAGCAACACCACAGACTTGGAGGAGTACACTTCATCTGTGACTAGCTACATCGGCAAGTGCATAGATGATGTGACTGTCTTCAAGACCATCACCACACGTCCCAACCAGAAGCCGTGGATGACTGCAGAGGTGTGTGCTCTGCTGAAGGCTCAAAACTCCACCTTCAAAGCAGGAGACAAGGTGGCCATAAAAAAAGCAAGGGCCAAACTGTCCTGGTGAAGCACGCGCACATGGCCAGAGCATCCACAACCACTTCAGAGACAGCGGTGACACATGGTGCATGTGGCAGGGCATCCAGGCCATCACCAACTACAGGACAACACCACCAGCCTGTGACAATGATGCTTCCCTTCCAGATGCGCTGAACGACTTCTACGCCCGGTTCGAGACACAGAACGGCATGGCAGCAAGGAAGACCACCCCTCCTCCCGACGACCAGGTGTTGCGCCTTACAGCAGCTGATGTGAGGAAAACTCTATGTAGAGTTGCTGCTGGACCAGACAACATTCCTGGTAGAGTGCTCAGGGAATGTGCAGACCAGCTGACAGATGTCTTCACCGACACCTTAACATCTCCCTGAGCAGTGCCACCGTTTCAACGTGTCTCAAAGCAACTACCATCATACCATGCCGAAGAAGTCCTAAGTGTCCTGCCTCAATAACTACCGTCCTGTTGCACTCACACCCATCATCATGAAGTGCTTCGAGACACTTGTCATGAGGCACATCAAGACCCAGCTGCCTCCTTTACTAGATCCCTGGCAGTTTGCATGCCGTCACAACCGCTCATCGGAAGACGCCATATCCAACACCCTTCACCTGGCACTTACTCATTTGGACAATAAGGACACTTATGTTCAAATGCTGTTCATAGACTTCAGGTCAGCATTCAACACAATCATACCTTAGCACCTGATCAGGGAGCTGAATCTACTGGGCCTGAACACTTCCCTCTGTAACCTGGATCCTGGACCTCCTGACTGGGAGACCTTAGTCAGTCCGGATTGGACGAAACACCTCCAGCACCACCACGCTGAGCACTGAGGCCCCCCAAGGCTGTGTGCTCAGTCCATTGATGTTCACTTTACTGACTCACAACTGTGCAGCAATGCACAGCTCGAATCACATTATAAAGTTTGCAGATGACACAACTGTGGTGGGTCTCATGAGGAAGAATGACAGAGAGGAAGTTCAACGGTTAACGGACTGGTGTAGAACCAACAACCTGTCTCTTAACGTAGACAAGACCAAAGAGATGGTTGTTGACTTCAGGAGGACAAGGCGTGATCACTCTCCACTTCACATCAACGACTACGCTGTGGAGATCCTCAAGAGCACCACCTGGCAGTTCACCTGGCAGAGGATGTCACCTGGTCCCTGAACACAAGCACAACAAACAAGAAAGCCCAGCATTGTCTTTACTTGCTGCAAATTTCGTCGGGTCCTGCTGCCTTCCTGGTATTCACCCTCTTGAACACTCGCCGTAAATTGCTCTGTGATGGTGAAGGGACTCGAATCTCTGACACACTCTCCTCTGTCAGCAGCACCATTAGCACTGCTAGTGTGATTAACACTGTTAGCGCCTTTAGCACTGCTAACCACAGCCTCGAAATGAGCATAGAATGTGATGAGACCGCACTCTCCAATCTGCAGGGCTCTTGTAGTCCGTTATTGTCCTTAGTCCTTGCCACAGGTCCCTAGAGACACCAGGTTGGAACTGTGAGTGTAGTTTCGTTCCGTAGCGCCGCTTCGCCTCTTTCACCGCTTTGCACACTCACTAGGATGCAGCCTTGTACTCGTCCATGTTCCCACTGATGAGCCCCGCATTGTAGACACAGTGTGAGTGTTCAGAGCATTGCGGATGGTTTTGTCCACCCACGGCTTCTGGTTGGGAAACCTCTTAACAATAGTCTTTTGAACTGTATCGTCAGTTAATTTCCCAACAAATCCCACAACCACTTCCGTAAACACGTTGATGTCATCAGAGCTGGGCCGGAACATGTCCCAGTCTGCGTCATCTAGAGCGTCCTGCAGGGCAGCCACCATTTGGTCTGTCCACCGAGCGACCTCCCTCTGAACCGGAACGTCCTGTTTTTGCCTTTGTTTGTATTTTGGCATGAGGAAGATGGTGGCGTTGTCCGACTTCCCAAATGGTGGCTGCGCTTGTGCCTTGTAACTGTTCTTATGTGGTGTGTAGTAATGATCCAGTGTCCTGTCGCCCCTGGTGGGGCAGGTGATGTGCTGGTGAACGTTTTGCGCTACAAGTTTGAGGTTGGCGTTGTTAAATCTAACCGCAATGAGTGCAGCATCCCTGTGATGAGTCTGGAACTGTATGAGCACGTTATGAAGCTCACAGAGTGCAGTGTCCTTGTTGACTTGCGGTGGAATATAAACTGTACAGACTATAACTGAAGTGAACTCCAGAGGAAGGTAGAAGGGACAAAACATTAGGGCGAGAAGCTCCATGTTGGGTGTGCATGAGTGCGTGAGGGTCACAACATTGTACCACTTGTTGTTCACCAAGACACACACTCCACCACCTTTTGACTTCCCCGAGTACATTGTCCTGTCCAATCGGTGTACCGAGAAGAACTCGGCCGGCTGGATGGCGTGGTTCGGTACTGCTGGGTTCTTTGTTTCACGTCCTTTGTCGTTCATCAGGATCTTACTCGGCCAGCTTGGATCCGGGGTTAAAAACGAGGTAAGGTGAACAGATTATAGATTGATAACATTTACACCACACACACCCCTCACACACACGCTTCACCCTCCTACCGTTTGGAAAAAGGTACCGAAGCATCCAGGACCTCACATCCAGACCGTTTCAGTGACTGGACTGAAAAATGGAAATACTGCTGCTAAACACAATGTCTATGTTTACATTTATACCATATGGACAAAAACTGCTGCTACTGTATATCTATACAAAAAATGGACAGACCTGACAAACTGCCCCGCCCCCAATTTAGTGTTAATGTCTTGTGTATGTATCATATATTGTACTGTGTATTTATTGTAAATCGTCTGGCGTCATTGCACATGCTACTGCACACATGCACTTTACGTTCCATTGTGTCTGTTATTGTTCTATGTAGCACCTTGGTCCTGAGGGATCGTTGTTTCGTTTCACTAGGTACTGTACAACACTGTATATGGTTGAAATGACAATAAAAATTTGACTTGAGGTGGACATACATTATCTGGGTTTCCACTTGGGTCATGGGTAGATATGACCATAAAATGAATTGATGGCAGCATTGTCTTGCTAGGAAAGATGTAAATTGTACTTGCTTATGCCTGCAAACTGCAGTTAGTCCAGAATGCAGCAGCCAGAATCCTTACTAGAACCAGAAAATATGAACATATCACCCCAGTCTTATCCACACTAGACTGGCTCCCGGTCAAATTTCTCATCGACTACAAAATACTACTACTGACTTATAAAGCAGTGAGCGGTCTCGCGCCACATTACCTTAGCAAACGTCCCCCTTATCCCCCTTATCTTCTTGCAGTCTCATCTGACAGACATAGACAGTCTACAAAACACCATAATGGACACATGTAGAAACCCTGAATTAGATAACAGACTGTAATTCTCTGGCTACCTGCACTTTTATTTATAATTGCACTGTGTTACCCAGATGAGGATTGGTTTCCTTATGAGTCTGGTTCCTCTAAAGGTTTCTTTCTTTTGTCATCTCAGGGAGTTTTTCCTTGCTTCCTTCCTTTGCACTATCACCACTGGCTTGTTTGTCAGGGATAAAATTTCTAAAAATTCTATAAACGTATAACCCTTTTTATTATTTCTGTAAAGCTGCTTTGGGACAATGTCCATTGTTAAAAGTGCTATACAAATAAATTTGAATTGAACTGTATTGAATTATACTAAAACTTCTGTTGGCTGTACTTATCAACACTTTCCATACTAGGTTGATGTCTCCCCAGTCACTGCTGTGGAGGTTTACCATGTAATGTCAGTTTATTTGTGACTGTAAAGCAAGAAAATGGCTGCCCTATCTGTGAGTTGCACAAAAGAAGAGTAGTGTCCAGTGAAAACCAGTTCAAAAATCAGCAGTGCTCATTACAGTGAGATGCTCACTGAAGAGCTGAAGTCTAAAATTCAAACAAAACACAGAGAAGTGGGTGTTGTGTTGTTGCATACTCATCTACATACAGCTGCCCATACAGTTAACATTTTTCAAAAGATTTGTTTTGAGGTGTTAAAGCATCCCCCCTATACTCTTGATCTTGCCCCATCAGACTATTACCTGCTTGGTCCCCTGAAAAAAGCCCTAAGAGGACGAAGATTTACATCTAAAGAATAGGTGCTGACAGCAGTGCATTTGTGGCTCACAGCTCAGTCTGAAACATTTTTAACGAGGTAATACGAAAGCTTGCTGCACTCCATAATTCTTAACCTGAAGAAGTTTGGAACAACCAGAACTCTTCTTAGAGGTGGCCACCCCACCAAACTAAGTAATCATCAAGCATTATTGATGATTGTGACCAAGGTGAGGTGACCAAGAACCCAATGATCACTCTGGATGAAATCCATAGATACTGTGTGCAGATGGGAGATACTTCCAAAAGGTTAGCTATTACTTCAGTACTCTACCAAATCAGGTTTTATAGCAGAATGGCGACAGAAGCTTCTCCTAAGTAAAAGACACATAAAACCTGCCCTGGAGGACTCTCAGACTGTGAGAAACAAGGTTGCCAAGGTGAAATCAAGATTGAATCTTCTAATCACCTGCCCAACACCATACCTACAGTGAGGTTGGTGGCAGCATCATGTTGTGGAGGTTTTTCAGTGGCTCAGATAGGCAATCTGGTCAGGGTTGTGGGAAAGCTGAATGAAGCACAGTACAGAGATATTCTTAAGGAAAACCTGGTCCAGAGCACTTAGGACCTCAGATTGGCCTGAAGGTTCACCTTCCAGCAAGACAATGACCCCAAGCACACAACCAAGACAACAAAGCAGTGGCTTTAGGGACAACTCTTTGAGTGTCCTTGGGTGGACAAGAGACCCAACTGAACATGGCTGGAGTATATGGGTGTCCACCGACATCCAACATAACAAAGCTTGAAAAGAATCTGCAGAGATGAATGCCGAAAATTCCCAAATCCTAGTATGCAAAACTTGGCATCATACTAAAGAAGACAGAAGGCTGTCTTCTGCCCCAATTGCTACGATAGCCTTAGAACTGTAATTGCCAAGATCAGTTTTACACTCAGGTCTCCATCATTAAACAGTTCATAAGTGAAGGTGAAGATAAAGTGATTCACAAACTGTGCTTGTACACAGAGAAAACTGACCTCCATATGTAAACATCCACTGTCTATTGTTAAAAGCACTATACAAATACACATGAATTTAAATAAACTATATGCTTCTTGGCAGCTTGAACTGTCCATTTTCCTTTGCCCCCTTTTATAAACATAGAAACAACTAACTACCCACTAAATGCTATGTGTAATATCTACATTCTTTACAGTAGCTTTAAACTAAAAAAATATTAACACAGAATGCAGGCTTTATAATGGAGGTAACATTTTTATTTAAATATTAACAGCAAAGAACAAGCAGATCAATAACAATGATAATTTTATTAATTATACACAATTTATACACCAACAGAAATATTGTAACTGCTTAATAATCTGCAACTGAACAGTGTTATAACTATTTAAACACTTCTAGCTGAAATATAAAAAAAGTGTCGCTTTAATAAAAAAAATACATTTTTATAAATCTCACAAGATTTAATACTAATGTTAATAAGAACAATAATGTAATTGGTTAGTATTTCCTAATATAGCCATAATGTTATTCAGTGGTAAATAGTTGTAGTTTAATATCACTCAAATGTCTTAACTGCGTTCTGAAAACAGAATGCATGAAATAAAAAGAAAAAAAATGTTCTGGTATTATTTAAATGTTCAGATAAAAGGAGATTAAAAGGGTTTCTTGTTAAAGAAAAGCAAATTCCCTCACCCACCCTCTTCTTTCACAGGGCATGTGAACTTGGAGACAGCTTTTCAGCATCTTTTCGATTTATTATTTTTGCTGTTGCTTTCTTCAAGCACCTTAAAGAGGGACCAAGTGAGACATTAAGTTCAGTATGTAGAATGTCAAAACATAAACAAACAGCCTACACTTAATTTTTAAAGTGTTAACATCAAATGGCATCAAACAACTTTCAACAGCCATACCTGATTGTATGCAAAACTTTGCTAGGAAGCACATCTCATTACTTAAAAGAACATTGATGCTGCCAAAGACGGCAGCAGATACAGTGGTGCTTGAAAGTTTGTGAACATTTTAGAATTTTCTTTATTTCTGCATAAATTTGATGTAGAACTCCATCAGATTGTCACACAAGTCCCAAAAGTAGATGAAGGTAACAAAATCAGACAAATTGGAAAAATTATAAGTAATTTATTTGTGGACAAAAATTATCCAATATTTACGGAGACCCTGACTTATAATGGTAGAAAAATATTTGGAGAAGTAATCCGTTTCCTCAATTTAATACTCTATTCCCTAAATTTATTAATCCGTTCCCTCAGTTTCGTAATCCATTCCCTAAATTTATTAATCCCTTTTATTTATCTCTAATGCATTAGTATTCTACAAATAATTCCCTAATTAACACAGTGAGATCAGTACAAATTATGGATTTTATTCAATTTCCCTTTGAACTAGGTTTAAAATACCTAGACATACTTCAGGTTTCGGTTGTTCAACATGACATTGTTTTATCTTTGGCATCCCTTATCACTGATGAACACCTGCAAAGTAGACTCATTAACGAGTTGACTTAAGGCAGGTACTTCACCTGTCTATTAATGGCTGTGATAAGGCAGGTACTTCACCACACCTGTGCTGTTATTTCACGATAATACATGACCTTAAGTGATCTATTGCTTTTATACAACAATGTAGCGTTTAATGTTTTAATACTTTCCTTCCACCAATTACATTACAGAGTAATAACATCGCTTGTTACTAAGTCACAGAAGAATTCTCCACTTACTCAATGTTCAGTTTGCAGTCTTAAACATTTTAGTTTGGTTTAGGTAATTTTATATGATTTGAAGTTTCGCTACAGTAATTCCTGTATTATTTCTGTTTTGGGTCAAATAAAACCAGCTTTTTTAAAAAAAAAATTGAGTAGTAACTTACTGCGGTGCCATGCAAGGTCAAGCACATTTGCTGACCAATATTGATTGATAACGAGTTCACATGTTCCCCATACACTTCAAATTTTGGAACATGTTCTAATGTTGGAACTGCTATGTCCCTTGGACAGATATCAAACAACACATCGTACTCTGCTCATGAGGATCTCACATGCACATGTAGTTTGGAAGGTCTTAATGCACTGGATAGAAACGTCAGTAGGCTACCATATTTTTTTCACTTTAGGCTTTACAATATTGTTTTCATATCGGTCTGGGTCAAATATCAAAACAAGCTGAAACAAATATTTCCTTCAGATAAGGAACACTGGGTTTGAGCTATTGCGTTAAGACGGTTGTCCTTGTTTATTTTCTAGCAATTCACAATTCCCATACCATGCCAATTACCTTCGAAACAGTGTTTCACACCACTCTCCCTTGTAAAACCAGTCACCATACAAAGATGGACCAAGAGAGATGAAAACAATTTCAGTACTATAGGAGCCTAAATTCAGATTGTTGTTGATACAGATATTTGTCTGTGGGAATGCAGAATCAGAGTTCATGTGTAACAATAATAATTAATAAGTTCATTTTTGGTACATTTGTGGAAGACAAGATAACTCTCACAAGTGTTAAAGAAGAAGAGCGAGAGCCTATCAGACCTCTCTTCTCCTAATGCCAGAATCATCTGAACCAGTGCTCACCTGCTAACACCCTTCTATGGAAGCTCTGCATGCTTTATCATAAAGCAACTGCATTTGCCAAAAACTGTCAGCAGAGGGTTAAATCTGCCGCAAATCCTTAAAGATTCAGCATGTTATATACTGAATACTGCTAAAACTGACTCAATCACAGCTAGGTTACATGCTCCCCTGCTTAGAATATGACGTCCTCATCATAAACTGCAGTCTAAATTAATGTTGCAACCTGCTCTTGCAAAGAGATTAAGGATGTAGTGGAAGCAGTATAAAAATCATGGAAGCTCTAAAAACCTTATAATTCCAGCAGATAACCAGTGCCAACAAGTCTAGCTGGACAGATATCCAAAACCCTTAGGGGCAGTTGAACTCTGCTAGACCTCCCTCAAAGGACACAAACTCCCTTCAGCAGGATTAACACAAGGCCTCTTTATGACTTTTCAATCCAAGACCATGATATAAGAAGACCGGACTTTTTCCTACTAAATATGACATAGAATCTATCACACGCCTTGCAGAGAACTCTAACAGACAGAACTTTGTAGGAATGAAAGTGAGGCATGATTCTTATAATATAATATATTATACTATATGTTGTTTTTATGTTAGCACCAAGTACCGCAGCAATTTCCTAATGTTGTGAACTCTGATTCTGATTCTGATTTTCCTACATCAAGGAAATTAACTCTCTTGACCAGCCTACATCAGCTAGTTGTCCTATGATACTGGGATGATCCACAAAGTATTCCTAATGCCATCATGAGTGTTTATGTATTTGTTTCTTTCTGTTTGTTTGTTTTTCTTTGCTACGTGAATGTTATTCCCTTATCTAGTTAAGGTTCCTAGTGTTGTTGCTGCACGCCGAAACATAGGACCACCCATATCGGGAGAATATGACTGGGGTGCAGACTTACTTATATGTATACCTTTATACATATACCCAACATGTGATAATGAGGACTGTTTTAAAAGTATTAATGTTTACTGATTTCTTTGATCTCTCTCTCCCCGAGTAGAGGCACACCACGTGGGGTTTCAACCCCCCTTGTTACTCTGTTACACACACACACACACACACACACACACACACACACACACACACACACACACATACACCCATATAACCGCACACACACCACAAGGGTCGCACACCCTATCCACTCTCCTCCTACTGATAAGATCCGGCAGATTTCAAATGGTGTTTTATTTAAAGGAAAATTCTGGCCCGCCTTCAGATTGCAAAGCTGAGACCCTATTGGTTTAAGAGTACTAAAACTTATATGTTTTGGTTTAAACTTACTCAGCCCTATGGGCCGACTTTAGGGTTTGTTAGTTCTTCTACACCAGCATTCTACCTCCCGTATGTTGCATAAACATTACGTCACGCATTGGTGACATCAGAGCACGACATGCCGATCTAACTACACTCATTCACAAAAACGTGCTAAACAGAAAATTGTCATTGTTTAAATGTGCTTGTGTTTAAATGTTGGAATTGTGTTGAATGTCTGGTGTTATTACTCTGTCATGTTGATCTCCAAGTTAAAACCGTGCTGCCGAGCGTTGATATTTGCTGTATCTCTGCATTAAACTGCCTGGGCACAGATCGCCGCACTGCTGTGTGCCTACTGAAGTTGTGCCCTATTAAAGTATTTAACGCATTGCATTCTTAGCATCCCAGACGCTCTCTAAATATAGGCCTTGGTGTCTGCCGACTTTGTCATAAGCCTACTCGGCCACACGCTCTTAACCTCATGCTGAACCGCAGCCTAGCCATTACAGCCTCTGAACAACTGTGTTGTAATAGGGGTTTCTAATTCATCGTCGTCCAAACGTTGAACTAATTGTTGTTGACTGGATAACCTGCCCATTAATGTTGCCGACGAGTCAGTAATGCTTAAACAGTGCTTATTGTACTAAGATACGTCTTGGTAAGAAACCGCAGCTCCGTCTGCCTTCTCTCTCATGGACCGTCCCCACAGCGCGCCATGGGTCACGCGCTCCAAATGACATCACCTATCAAATGCTACCGCCCTGTGTGGTCAGATTGTAACATTGTGACACTTAACTAAGTTCAGTGAAGCATAAAATAGTTGGTTTAACCCACTTGAAGCAATTCTTAGAGAAACTCAAACAGTTTGCCATATTGAATTTAAGCCTGCTTTAACAATCACCTGGTGCTAATTTTTGTTATGCTGCTTATGGTCTGTCCCTAATTGTGTAGTCACTCTCAATAATCCACTTTAATACAGACATTGGTCTTGATTGTAGCCTCTCCCTCATAGACTCGGCAACTCTGATACATGTGGGTGTTAATTAATTAATTTCCACTTGTACTTTAAATCCCAAGTTAACCTTTAACCTTTACTCTTGATTTAAGATTTAGTTATTTAATCTAAGTTTAAAGTTTAATCTAGTACATTACATTCAATTAGATTTTTTTCTAATTAATTAATTCAAATTTGATTTTGACACATCTCTGATGATTTAAAATGATTTAGACACATCTCTGGCTAAGTGTTAGGGTTCCTCCTTCCTCCCTGTTTTATCTCCCTATCACTTCCTTCCTTCCGCTTGTTGGCCCTGCGCCAGGGCTCACGTTCCGTGGCGGACTACGCGGTGAAATTTTGGCAATGGCAGCTGACGCGGGGTGGAATGACCTCGCCCTTCATGGCATCTTCATGCAAGGACTCGCTGACACCCTCAAGGATGAGTTCACCACCCGGAATGAACTCCCGGACCTCAACGCCCTGGTCGACCTGGCCATACGCCTCGACGCTCGCCTCCGTGAGTGCTGCCTCGAGAAAGCCCGGTGGCCGACCCAGCCACTCGCACTGCGTCCTCCCAGATCCCCGTCCCCCAAGGACTCCTCACGTGTCACCATCCCGACGCATCTAGAACCGGACACCGAACCCATGCAGCTGGGCTGGGCACGGCTTACCCTGGAGGAGTGCTCTAGATGGATGGCGTCGGGTAATTGCTTATATTGTGGCGTTCCAGGACACTTTATTAGCCACTGTGCCGTGCGGCCAGAAGACAGGGCCTGACAGTGAACGTGGGGCACCTGTCGGGTCAGAACCCCTCGTCTCCACCTATGTCCCGGTTGTCAGTCCCTGTGACTCTGTGCCTGGCTTCGGGCAATGTCCCCCTGGATGCCCTTCTTGATTCCGGGGCTGAGGAGAACCTCCTTGATGAAGGACTAACTACCTGGTTAAAGATCCCCCTGGAGTCGCTAGAGAACCCGGTGACCACCTATGCCTTGGATGGACGACTATTGGCTCGGGTCACCCACCACACTGTCCCCATAACCATGTCAAACTCGGGAAACTACCGGGAGGACATCTCCTTCTCCATTATCTGCACACCCAAGTCCCCGCTTGTTTTCGGACACCCCTGGCTATATCTGCACAGCCCCTGGTTTGACTGGAAGGCGGGCAAGATCTGGGGCTGGGGGGAGCTCTGCTATGCCAACTGCCTTCGGGCAGCTGTCGCCACCCCCATGGACTGGGTACGACCATCACTGCCTCCCAGGGACCCGCCTGATCTGTCCCAGGTCCCTAGCACATACCATGACCTCAGTGAGGTCTTCAGTAGAAAAAAGGCCAGCTCTCTGCCACCTCATCAACCGTACGACTGCCCCATTGACCTGCTGCCGGGCACCCCAACAGTATTATAACTGCCTCAGACAGGCATACTTCGGTTCTAGAATGTACTTCTAAAGAAGTAGAAAAGAGTTACTCAGGTTCAAACAAAATCGAGCCTTCATGGTCCGTAGCCTTGATTCACCTCACCATAGGACTGATGAGTGCCGTTCACCCAGTACACATGCCTCCATTGGAGACCATTCCCCTCTTTACTTTTTAACAACCTATTAGAGGCCAACCCAAACCTTAGGTTAGCTAAGGGCCCCTGTCGGTTCCCCCCTTGACCCATTACCATGGGTGACCAGACCCTCTGATGGCATATGTGCCCTAAAGTTGCGTCAGAGCCAAAAGGAATTTACACACTTTTTCTTGGTTATGCCTAGGCTACCTCACAGTGCCTATATTGGCAGTGATGTCTAAGTGAGACTCGATGTTCATGTGGACACTTAACAGTGTCCTCTGGTCTCATATTTAGAAAACTTGAGCTCAGGACAGACTATCCCTGAGGCCTGCCAGGTGGTCAATGAGTGTCTATTCGTGGTCCCAGCCAAAATAAAAAAAAATTATCTACCCCTCTTAACATACGTCCAGGCCAGCGCCTGAGACACTCACAAGATATTTTCCAACTATCGCCCACATTCTTTAACCTAGGCTTGTCTGTGGAAGCCAATCCTTAATGGAGCTACAGGCCAGATCAGCCTACCTGTTGGATCAAAGTTCCACAACTTTGAGCTCAGGTTACCAGTAATTGGACCCATTCCTCTGCCACTGCTTTTGGATCAACCCAAATCCAAAGTAGTGTATACAAAACCTATGAGGGCCATAACTATCTTTTATATGATAATCAACGATGACTCAATGTGGCAGGTTGACCTGACTGACAGTAAACAAAAGATGGTACAAATCGTGTTCTGTCTATTGACTCCCCCACACAACTAACTCCAATACCCACACAGAAAAGTCCAACAGGGAGATCTATAATGATCTCACCTGAAGCACATTCGCCTGGGGTCAGCAGTAGAGTACAATCTCTCTGTCTTCTCTCTGTGCTGTCTTTTGGCTGATGTTATAGCCTTCTTCAGTCTGTACTGCGCAACTTTGAGCTCGGTCTCATCGCCAGATCTGAATGCGACAAAGCGTGCTCTTAGCATTTGCAGTACCTCACCGTTACCCAGGGCTTCTGGTTGGGGAACTTCCGAACTTGTGATGGGTACAATGTTCTCAATACAGGTGTTAATGTACCCGGTCACATACTCAGCATAGTCATCTATGCTCACAGAAGAGTCCTCCAGAGTGGCTGCAGCTCTAAACACATCCCAGTCTAGCGTAGCAAAACAATCCTGTAGAGTGCTTTCAGCCTCAGGTGTCCATAGTTGAACCTGCCTGCTGACAGGGTTTGACTGTTTGAGTCTTTGTCTGTAGGCCGGGTGCAGGAACAAAGAGGTGGGGGCTGGGTGCGGCCCTAAGTCCACCACGTATGTTGCTGTAAACGTGGTCTAAGGTTTTCTTGCCAGGGGTGGGAATGTCCACATGCTGGTGGTATTCGGTTAGTACAGTCCGTAGATTGCACTGGTTAAAATCACCTGTGACAATGAAAACAGCATCAGGATGAGCAGTCTCCAATGCGCTGATGACGTCATAGAGCTTGTTGAACAGTAGCCAAAAACACACACGTGAATTCCCTTGGTAGATAAAAGGGACGGCATCTCAACAATAAAACTCCAGATCATGGGAACAGTGCTTGTCAACAGTCTGTACATCCCTGCACCAGGAGTTGTTGACATACACACACACAGCTCCATCTGACATCTTACCGGAGACTGCAGTCTGGTCTCCCCGATGCAGTGAATGAGTCTCTAGCTGAACATCACTAAATCATCACTAAAGATGACGAGACCCATTACAGGGAAGAGGTCAACCATCTGACCACATGGTGCAGGGACAACAATCTCCTGCTGAATGTCAGCAAGACCAAGGAGATTGTTGTTGATTTCCAAAATGGTCACACCCAACACCCACCACTGAACATCGATGGTGCTCTGGTAGAGAGAGTGAGCAGCACCAAATTTCTGTGGGTGCAATCAGTGAGGATCTCTCCTGGACCACCAACACTGCATCATTGGTGAAGAAAGCACAGCGGTGCCTTCCTGCAGAAAGTCAAGCAGGCAAGTGCTCCACCACCCATCATGAGTACATTCTATTGAGGCACCATTGAGAGCATATTTTCCAGCTGCATCACTGTGTGGCGGAAGCTGCACTGAAAACAACAAGAAGGCACTGTAGCACATCATGAACACAGCTGGAAGGATCATCGGTTCCCCACTACCATCCCTGCAAGACCTATACACCACCCGCCTTACCCGCAAAGTGACCACAATAGTGGGTGATGCAAACCACCCTGCACACAAGCTTTTCAGCATCCTTTCTTCTTCACCAACAGTGACTTTATTCACCAGGCTGTGAGGATGCTGAACCCCCCCCCCCAACCCGACACACAACTCAGGACTCTTTGCATCACACACACAACAGTAAACACTCAGGACTCTGTTTTTGAACCACCACACACAAAACAGTGAGAAACTCAGGACTCTGTTTTTGCACTACACACAACACCAGGGGAAGCTCAGGACATAGAATCTTCTATGCTATTATTAACATATGCCTTGCACTATTTTTCAACTTGCTGCTACCCGACATACACTGTAAATATCTTCTCCTCAGTGTTTACTTACTCTTAGTGTTTACTTAATGTTTATTCTTAATTTAGTGTTTAGATATTCTTATCGTTAATTTAATCCTCATCACTGCGCAATTTAATTAGTACAAAATGTAGCAAGGATCTGTTACCATCAGGTTTTTGTCACTTAGTATCAGTACGAGGCATTTGTTTGTTAGTGTCAGTGCAGTGTTAGTGCTTGTGTTTTTATTGTTTTATTGTCTTGTGATCACCAATGGATAGTGAGAAGCGAAATTTCGATTCCTTTGTATGTCTAGTACATTTGAAGGATTGACAATAAAGCCGACTTTGACTTTGAAATTATTGACTTTGAGCAGTTGATTTTCGCCTTCCAAATTGACAGGTAAAAACCCACAAGGAAGCAACAAGTCATGATGCAAAACACGTTCTCTGCCTTCTCTGTCCTCTGATTTTACCACATGAGTGGCTGGTGTGGTACAGTGGTAATATCATTGGCTCTGATGTGAGAGACCTGGGTTTGATTCCTGGTTTGGGCAGCCAGTCGGCCTACCTGTAATACCAGTAACCTTGTAAGTTGCCGTGGATAGGGTGAGTGTCGATTTGTGTAACTTGGAGTTGGAGCTCACTACGCAAGCTGCCTTTCATCTAAAATGGACAAATCTGAATGTGGGCCTGCGAAGCAGGTTCACCTCCATAGACGTTTGTATGATCCGTCTCTAAAAGATTACAGAGATTGTTTTTTTTTTTTTTTACTTCTTTGGGGGTTATTTTTTTTGTACTGCCTTGTGTTGTTTCTCAGAACCATCATGCACCATCATGAACAGCCTAAAGTAAATGCCTACAGCTTTCGTGTACCGTCAGTCCTACACAAATAACTAAAATATAAAGTATACTCAGCCTTAAAGGCTAAACACCACCTGATACAAAAGTGTCAAACACATAACTTGTGATAATCAATAGTCAGAAAACCTTTCCCTTTTTAGAAATTCCAGAAATACAGCTTAAAAGACAGTTGTTTAACCAAGCTGTTCGAAAACTGTCGTAGACATTGCACATGTGAGGTATGTAATGGACAACAACGTTAGTAGATGCTCTTATGGTAATGCAAATATGAGAAAAGGGGTGTTTAATTTTCCTTATGATATCCAGTCAACCCCACTGTCACTGCAGATTCTTCTTCATCAAATATAGAAATATCATCAAAATTTGAAGATCCAGCACTGCTAATTCCCAGTCCAAGTCAGTCAAAATGCTGTCCACTCATGACGTCATCACACAGCATCAGGAATTCCCCTAGTGAGCTTGGTTCTTTCCATAAATTTCCATACCCTCTCCGACCACCTCTGCATATCGCTCAATTACCAAAACAAAACAAAAAACAAAAAAAAAAGTGGAAGGCTTAAAGCGGGAGCTGTTTATTTATTTATTTATTTATTTATTTCAATTTTATTTCATTTTCTTAGAGCAATTTGCTCAGAGAGAGATATTGTGCAATACGCTGAAGTGCCCGGG
>JAOVVF010035011.1:0-12029 GCA_028565595.1 Duopalatinus emarginatus
TATTTTCTGTAAAGCTGCTTTGAGACAATGTTCCTTGTTAAAAGCGCTATACAAATAAAATTGAATTGAATTGAATTGAATTAAAGTAATGTGCAGTTTGAGACCCAACCCAAGTGTTCGTGACTCATACACTCATACACTGACTCATACACTCATTTTTGTCCAAAACCACCTAGTGCACACTAAATATTACAGAGATGTCCTGAGATGAGTTAATTAGAGAAGAAATAAACGGTTTAGGATGAAACTGTATGAATGTGCTCAGCTCCACTAACAGTAACATTCAATTCTGTAGTGGCGATGAGATATTGATTTGGCACTGATGGCAAAGATATAAACCTGTGTAGGATAAAATCAGCAATCATTCACCTAATCATGGCTATAACAGCTGCTTTGTCCGGTCTCTATTATGGCATCCATCAAACCTCACTTAAAATTCCTGACAGGAAGGAAATACGGTATTAAATATGACAGAGCCACATCATAAAATAGCCTGAAATAAAGCAGTTAAAATGACGGTTTCTGTCCTGAGAGTCATGGGTTTAAAATCCCAGCAGTTCATGCCACCGATCCGAAACGACTCCTTAAACAAATAAATAAATAAGTTTGAGTGGGGGGCTGATCCCATTTCTATGATGGCTGTTACCATGGCAACTGGTCTGCAGGTTTAACTGTGCAATCGAAAGTGTTTAAATAAAAGGGGGAAAAAAGAAAGAAATGAGCCCATCTGCATGTCCCTGTGTGTGAGACAGGATCAGGTCTGGGGAAAAGAAAAACGCTGGAGTTTATAGAGCAAGAAGGGAAACAGATCAGAACTTGCTGTATTTAATAAAATGTCATATACAGTATGTACAGTGAGTATAGTTCACACAGCAAGAGAGTGATGAAGTGAAAATGCTTGACAGATGGAAAAATATGATTGACGGCTGTCCCACATGGCAGACTGTAGAAGAAATGGGCAGAAGATGGAGAGCAGAAGGTGAACAAGCATGCTGAGTTGTAAAATTCACAGGAGACATATGTCTACATCTCCATCTCTCCATCCATCATCTTTTCTCTCATTTCTCAAAAAAAATGAACAATTCCTTCTTCTCCCATCATTCCTGCAGTCATAGTTTAAATCTACAGGATGTATTCTCAGGAATATTCCTGGTTAAAAAACATCTCACAGCTGTGAGTGCCTACGAATACACACTCAGAGAATCAGGGCTGAGTCCTAAAGCACACAATGCACACTAAGCAGTATGGATTCAAATAAATAAATAAATCATGACACTAATGAGATGCTTAAATATGATATAAGGGAGGTAATGTGCAGTTTGGGACACAGTCGTGAGGAGAATCGTCTGCTTACGTCTCCTGAATTTTATGGAGATGTCCTGAGAATAAGTGGGTAATTTGTTTATTTCAGATAAAAATCTATCATTTCGCTAGTTAATTAGAGAAGAAATAAATGACTTACTGCTTCAGAACAAATATCTGTGTTAATACTGAAACCTTTTTCTTGTTATGTATATATTATTTAACACTCTCTCTCTCTCTCTCTCTCTCTCTCTCTCTCTCTCTCTCTCTCTCTCTCTTATTTGCAGTTTCTGCTATGCACCATGTAGTCTGACGTCTTTTGTGCCTAAATCTATGTTGTGATGATGTTTGTGATGTATCTAAGCTGACATATGATCTATGCAAATTTACCACCGGTTCAGACCACTACTCCTTGACACAGCGCTCTGCTGTACTGTTACAGACAAGGTTTAAAACAACACACAGCAGTGTTGAAACATCAAATTGTGTAGTATTATGATATTTCCACCTGAACGGCCTGAACACTGTCTTCAAATCAGGGATGGCCCTTGTGTACCGTCTATAAAACACCCCAATTAAAGGCCTAGTAATAATATTATTATAATAACATAAATATATTAACCCAATCTTTCTTCCAATTTTCACCTCAGCTGTAAATAGATATATAACATATAATCAGATATTCATTCATTCCTTCAGAAAGCACATTATCCTGGTCAGAGCTCTGAAGTGTGTCCTAGGAACCACTGGGATGGAATACAGCCTGGATGGGACTTCACACACACTCATTCATAGCCAGCCCTCATGCTAGGATGTTTTTTTGTGATTGAAGGAACCTGGAGAACCTGGAGGAACCCAATAGGAATGTGAAGAACATGCACAGGAACTGCACACAGACTGTAATAGGCTGCTTGTATCAGTCCCTTATATTTCTCAGGAATTGTAGATGGTTAGGGGCAGCACGGTGGCGCAGCAGGTGGTGTGTGTGCTACACAGCTCCAGGGATCTAGAGGGATCCTTGCTCTGGACTCTGTCTGTGAGTAGTGCGTTCTGTCTGTGTCAGTGTGTCGAGATGAAGGCAAGGTGAATTGGATGTGCTAAATGAATGAGTGTGTGGGTGTATGTGGTACCAGGTGATAAATCCTGCCTTTACACTCAGTAATTCCAGGTGGGCTCCGGAAACAAACACGACGCTGATGGACCGCCTGACTGACTGTTTGACAACTTTTTGTAATGCAGTCTAATCTAAAATACACGTTTTCTTATATCTTTACAAGTTGCTGAAACTGAGGTGCTGAATTGAAATGTACAGGAGAATAAAAGATTTTGAAGATACATTTTACTTACGCTGTCAGATTATTTTATTCAACATTTCACCTAAAGTTCACTGAAACAAACACATCAGCTGACTCCCAATAAAATAAACACTATCACATAATTGCATTAGAGTATTGTATTATACAGGGTGTGCATATATGAAGATGGTGATAAAGATGATGATGATGATGATGAAGATGAAGATGGTGATAAAGATGATGATGATGATGATGATGATGATGATGATGATGATGAAGATGAAGATTACATTAACATTTATGATGAAGATAATGATGATGATGATGAAGATGAAGAGGATGAGGATGATGATGATGATGAAGATGATGATTATGCCACTCTACTTCTAATAAATAAAAGTGTGTTATATAAATTAAAACGTAGGAGGTGAGCACATGCATGTGGAACAGCAGTAGTGTAGTGGCACACTGTAATACACACCTATTCACTGTTTATAAATGAACACACACACACACACACACACACAAACACACACACACGCACGCACACACACAGTAAACACTATAACACTGTATCCCCAGTCCTGTCCTCTGTCCTATCCGGTATCTCCACAGGCATCCCGAGCCGGTAAACGGATCACTCCGCACAGCCGCGTGCTCACCGCGGCTGGAGTGCACCGCGTCACCGCGTCACGCGCTGTTTTCCGTCCCAGTCCTCTATAATGCTCCAAACTCATTAAACGCACATCTACATGAAGACCGGGGTCTCTCACTCACCTCGTCCCGCGTGCAGGAGTCACGGAGTCACGCGCCGAGATCTCCCCCACCACCACTTCCACCCGCTGCCAGGCTACATGGCACTGCGGCGCACCGCGGTCCTCCTTGTGCCGCTCTGCGCTCTGACCATCAGCGCGCGTGACGCGACCGTCATGTTATGATCTCGCGCATCATACGCTCGAGTACATCAGCGCGGCTCCTACGGCACCGGAGGCACGTGCGCGCGTGTGTGTGCGTGCGTGCGTACGTTAGAGACTCCGCTACCGAACAGTCAGCGCACGGTAGGCAATGCGCAACGGCAGAGCGCGCGCGCTTATTACAATACACACAATACAATTTATTACAACACAGCAAACAGCCGGCACAGCTGGAGAGAGTCCGACCGGATCAACCCGGAATGAGACTCCTGTCTGTCACAGAGGGACCGTACCACCCTTGGAAAAGATGATCACCACACACACACACACACACACACACACACACACACACAGAGAGAGAGAGAGAGCGAGAGAAACACACCACACCATCCAGACGAACCACTCATTGACCGCTGTGCTTGCACACAGAGGAATTTCGCATCCTCTGCATTCATGCAATAAAACACACACACACACACACACACACACATACACCGGGGGCAGTGAGCACACTTGCCCAGAGCAGTGGGCAGCCCCTATCTACAGTGAGTTGGGGGTTAGATGCCTTGTTCAAGGCACTTCAGTCATGTCTTGTCAGTTGCAGGAATCAAAACGGCCACCTTTTGGTCACAAGGTTCACTTTCCAGAGACTTGTGGTACATTAACCACAAGCCCATGGCTGCCCTGAATACATGTGCATATGGCCCATACATACATGCATATACCAGACATGGCATGGACTTCACAAAAAATGTGATGAGGCATGGACTTCATAAGCCACTGTAGGCAATAAACATCAGACTTCCTGCAGAACAGTTGACAATCCTGTTGTATTGCATTGAGAGAGGACAAACCAAACAAAATTAATGCAGGACATGAACAGGTGGAACTCATCAGAAAGAGATACACACAGTCTTTTATATTTAATGAAGCAGAGGACAAGTTATGGAATCAATACTGAGGGACAAATACTGACACGTCTAAAAATTCAAATGAAACTGAAAACATGGTCCCCAACAAGAGGACTGTCAACTCAAACAAAAAAACTCAAGAAAACCTCAAGACAGAAATCCAACACTGAGTCTAGCAAAAGATGTCAGTTGTTTCTGGTGAGACGTGTCAAAAACCTGGTGGAAGTATAAACAGAATGGGGAAGTTCTAAAAGGAAAATATACAGGTAGAATATGGAGGACGTCAAAGTGTCAGGATAGAGAACTCAGAGTGAAGTGAAGTGAAGTGATTGACCTACCGCGCTCTGCATTTAACCCATCCATGCAGTAAAACACACACACTAAGGACAAAGCAGTGGCATTCACAGTACTCAGGTTGCAAATGGGGGAGTGGAGGGGGAGTGATGGGCAAAAGCGGCCCAATTGTAGCCCATCTGATTTTTTATGGCCGAGTTCTGCTACCCAAATCCGGATAAAGTCATCACCATCATTCAGCTGCGGTATGTGGGCCGGACAATGTATTAATCCTGGGCCAAATCTGGGCCATGACTCATTTGCTATCTGGGTTAATCAATTTTGATTTGAAGTATGATGATGTTTCATGAAGACATTAAACAAAAATGATTTTATATTTCTTATTTGTTTGTAAGATCATGCATACAGAAGTGGGCGAAAGCCAGTGGGTTACATGATGTTGCATTAACCAGGTGCTCGAAAAGAAGTGGTGGTCGGCTACATGTTTCAGAGGAATCACAAAAGAGCCTCTGTCTGTATGTCTGATGCACAATGGGAAAAATGAATATGAGAGAACTCCTGCCAGAGCTTTTCATATGGAGATTTAACAAATCAAAAAGATCTGATTGTCTGACACGTCATAACAGTTTTTTTGTATGAATGTAGGATAGCAAGCAGCGAGAACTTTAGTCTAGCAGGTGTTCAGCTTTACACTGACCTTAAAAAGCATTCGTCCAAACTGACTTACAAGTGAGACATGATACATCATATCATATCAGTTGAGGGTTGATGCTCGGATTTGAATTCGAGACGTTCTGATCAGCAGCTCAGTGTCCTGATCACTGGGTCACCACTTTCAGTAAAGTGACCAGTCAGACAAAACCTCTACCACTGAAACACACACTAGTGAACACACACAAGGGAGCACCTATTGTGCAAACCAGCAACATTCTGTTCACAAGACTGGTTCTTTGACCCCTAAATGATGAGATGCTGTTATAACTAAGTTTGAGCATGTCATCTCTGTTTGCTGTCAACATAAATGAAAATAAATATTTTAATAAATATATACAATAATCAGAGAAGCCTGGTTGAATAGTGAATGGGTGTGTGTGTGTGTGTGTGTGTGTGTGGTACCCTGCGATGAATTGGCACCCTGTCCAGGTGCATTCCTGCCTCAGACTCAATAATTCCAGGTGGGCTTTAGACAAAACCGTGATCCTGATGGACGAGGCTGGATGGATGAGGCCTGACTGAATATGTTTTTTTATTTTTATTTATTAAAACGCAGCAGTTTCCTGATTGACAGGTTCCTGGGTCATGGAAAAACACGTCCCTCATATAAGCAAGGCACCAATAAAGTCTTTCACTCAGTGTGCGGTGAATATTTGAGCTCAGATATTCATTCCATCTGCTTTGGTTTTGTTTTTTTGGTTCTGTCTCTATATCATCTCATCCCCGCTCAGCTCCCCAATGTCTTCACTCGTCTGCGGTTTGGTCCCAGGTTTGTTTGATTGTTAATGCTTCATTCATCACCATGGCGTCTTACTGACATTTTTGTCTTTATGTAAAAGACCCCAGTGGATAGAGGTTAGTTTGAAATACGGGTAGACTGACGTATTCCTTTAACTTGCTGCCCTACATTTCACAGACAATTCTCACAGGCAGTTAAAGTTATTTTAATGCCACAGAGACGACGACAGACATCCACGAACGACTCAGGACTGAAATACGATGATTTTATGAACGATAAAAAAACAAATCAGTCGCTGAAACTCAAGCAGGGATGTAAATAAAAACATAAAACACTGAAATAAAACAGAGAGTGAAAAGCAGTGAAACGGCTGAATATATATGAGAGATTACGAATGTGAAAAATTGTACCTGAGTGACAGATCTGGGGTGTCGGCCTAATTACTCTCAATGCATCACAATGAAATGTGGCAAAGTGATTTGTGACACAGCCAAAAGACAGAGAAAACACACACCTACACACACACACACACACACACACACACACACACACACACACAGACTTAGAGAGAGATTGCATATTGGAAACAGGCTGTAGTTGAAATTGTCTCTGATTACAAAAAAAAAAAAACAGGACTGAATGATACAGGACATAAATGCTATACAAACAGTGGCACGTTTCTGTGGGATCTGCTGTTTATACCACAGGGCACAATTCTCAATTCTGATTGGCAGCTGTGGCCTAGTGGTTAGGGAACTGGTCTTGTCACCCGAAGGTCCTGGGTTCGATACAGAGCAAGACACCGCCTTGAGCAAGGCACCTAACTCCCCCAACTGCTCTCCAGGTGATGGTTTGGGGCTGCCCCCCAGCTCAGGGCAAGTGTGTTCACTGGTGTGTGTGTGTTTCACTGCATGGGTGGGTTAAATGCGGAGGTCACATTCCTCTGTGTGCAAACACAGTAGGCAAATCACTTTCATTTTCTATAACAGCAGCTCGGACTGTACTGCAGCTACAATTCAAAACATTATAACAGCAGACGCTCCACAGAAACAGATTTTAAAACAGATCCATGTGTACATACATACACTGAAGTGCCAGAAAAACTGGTCCACCAGTCTAATACTTGGTAGGTCCCTCATGGTGCATGGACTTCACAAGCTTGTGGAAATATTCTGTAGATAATGGACACCAGACTTCCTGCAGTCCGCTCCACAATTCTGTTGTATTCTTAGGTGTAGGATTACCACGACACGCTGCATGTCATCGCAGATGTGTTTGATAACACTGATCTGGTCTGATAAGTAAAATAAAGTTAAATAAAGTTTTCTTTATTCATACTTTGGCGTCTTTAGATGTGTATATTGCTTGTTATGACTTTTGTTCATAATGTGTTTACTCTATCGGCAGCCTGAAGACTAAAATGTCCCGAGAACGGAAAAAAATGTGCAGAAAAATCAACAAATTGAAAATGTTATCATTGTAACAATTTTAATCATCATGTTAGCACATACAAAATGACATTATCAAGTACAATCCACATTATAAATATGTCTGAAAAATAGCACCGTTTCTCTCTTTTTCTTTAAAGCAAAGTGAACATGCAATTCCAGAAACATTCCTTTTGGATTCCATGCTGTAAAAAAAACCCTTCTATATTTACAGTTACAGCTTCTCTATAAAGCAGAGACTGACTGTGTACTAAAAATAGCGACTGCAAATATGGCAGTGATTCTGCGCATGTAAGCAGGCGTATCATCGCTTCTGTGATGTCATCGCAAACTAGAGATGCGCAACCGGCACACACAGTTTTAATCGATACTCAGCCCACGCTGGCAAAACTTCCCAAAAGCACTGTTTAAAATTAGCTAATGCAAAATGTTTTATTTTGAAGCAGATGAGAAAGTTGATAGATGGGCAGAACCCTGATGCGATCTGTATGCACTACAGGTCCTGCCTTATTATAGCACCAGAGTAATAAAACTGATCAACAGAAACACACAGTACATCAAGAGCACCATTAATGATGACTAAATATCAAGGCCACAGATCAGTGAAGCACCAGGTACCATCATCTGTTCACAGATAATAACACAAAATCACTCAATGGTTCAAAATGGAACCGTTAAACAGACACCCCATGTTACTGCCATCGTATATATTCAATAAGTATTCAGCATATTTATGCCGATCAGCCACAACATTAAAACCATCTGCCTAAACAGTTTTAATCCGTCTCCACAACAGTCTGTCCTGAGGTATCTGACACTGAAACGTTAACACCAGACACTTCTGTGGATTTGCTCAGTCGGTCTAGCCTTCATTCCTCACACACACCACTGAGCCTTGGGGACACGTGACCCGATCACTGGTTCACCATTGGACCACTTTTGGTAGGTATTAACCACTTTATACTGGGCCAAATATCCCTATACCCCTGACGAAATTATTCAGAACATTTGCCCATTTTTTCTGCTTACGACGCCTCAGCTTTAAAACTGACTGTTCACTTGCTGTTGAATATATTCCACAACTGTAACAGGATAATCAGTGTAATTTACCTCACCTATCAGCGGTTTGGTGGGTTTAATGTTATGGCTGATGGGTGTAAATTAAGTACCAATGACCAATTTTTATTCATTTTTAAAAAACGAAGCTACTGAGTGGATGATATGGATTTGTACCCTTTTTTTGTTTACACTTTTCTAGCCACAAGGCTGCTTATCATCTCTTTATAAACTGCATTGATCTGTACACAAGCTTTAGTCACTGCACCAAAAAGGTCCAAAAATCCAATCATTAAAAATGATTAAAGACTTTATAGTCTGAAACAGTCAGTGGTTGTGTTTGACTGTCTGTAATTAAATAAAAAGTTAAAAATAGCTGTTTCTTGGCCTCATTTATTGATGTTTATCTGAATAATGAACTCTGTACTCTATTTATGTCACGCTAGTTAAAAAGCAGCCGTCGAGGATCATTAGTAAAGTGTGTTATTTAGAAAAATATAACAGAAGATGACTGAATTCGATCTGCCTGGGGTATGAATAAAGGCCTTTAGACTCCCACTAATGTGCATTAGACAACAATCTGATGTCTGTTTGTTACTTTTATTTATTTATTTATTTACTTACTTCTGTGCTGCTACGTTTTAACCCCCTCTACATGTATACAGATCTTTTTGAAAAGGTCCTTTTAGCCAACACACAGAGTGTCTTTAAACATGTCTCCGTCCACACAAAAACTATTTAAAAAAAGTAAAACAGAAAAACCGAGAAGGAGGTATGTAGCATATTCTCTTTCTCATGTCAGTTATAGTGACACTAGCCAATCACAGACGTCTGTGAGCTGATGCATACGTGGGGGGTGGGGTGGGGGATCTGGAGGAAGATCTGGAGGAAGCCCATGATAGCCTTCAGGCTCGCTGGTTTGTGGCTGTCATATGATACAGAAGTCTGATGGATAGGAACTGGATATGGTTATATCAAGAAGAAAATGAACACTGAACACTGTCACATTCATTATGTAATTATTGGAACTAAAATATGACAATTTGATATATTTTTGGTTCTGTTTGGTGGCTTCAGGAGCAGTGTGGTATGTATGATATATTTTTACACACCAGAGTGTAATAATAAAACAAAGTGAAATTAAATGGATGGTAAACAAAGTCTTTATACACACTTAATATTACAGTAAATCAGTGGAGGTTGGTGAACAATGTGGGTCTATGTAACATCATTTTAACAAGTGAACATCTTTGCTGTATTCATGTCTGTGTGTCCTCAGTTTTTCTTGTCTAATGGACTGTACCATTTATCCAACTCCAGAGGGGTGAATGCATTTGATTGGCTGGGGCGATTTAGAAACGGGTGAAGTTTAGGTTTATGGAGCATATTATCAGTATTATTAGAATCACCAGTAAACCTGAAGTGATTCTGAACTTGTCCATGAGGATTATATATGTTCATGAATTAAAAGATGACTGACTACTGCCAGATAAGTGTTATTAGTAATCAGTGGTCAGTGATCTAACAGACCATATGCGAGTTTCAGACTTGCACTTTCAGTGCAAAATTCAACATGATAAATGTTACACGGACCAACATGCAAAACATATTCCCCCCTTATTTTAATTTTTTTTTATTAAGAACTCAAAAAAGCCAAAATTGTGTTTCTGTGTGGACAGGAGGACAAACACTGAAAAAACATTTTCAAAAACAGACGTCCTAAATTGTGCTGGAAATACTGAATTATTTATGAATGAGAGGCGATATAAACTGAGCAGTGAATATGGCTGACCTTAACAAAATAAATAAAAATCAAAAATCAACTAAAAAAGCAGAAATGGATTATAAACTACAATAAAAATAACACAGCTGGCGACAGTTGCACTGTATAAGACCCATCACATGAGTATGATATGAACACTGAACACTGGTGCTGTGCTGGAGTGTGTCTGTTTGTGTGTGTGTGTGTGTGTGTGTGTGTGTGTGTGTGTATTTGTTGGTCCCGTTATTACCGTCCATGACTGGACTCCAGAGCATCTGTAATATAACACACAGAGAAGACTGGAGTTAGACGAGGTTGTGTAGAGAAAAATCACACCTTAATACCACACACAGAATTTGTTTGCCTGTGTGTGTGTGTATATGTGTGTGTGTGTGTGTGTGTGTATATGTGTGTGTGTGTGTGTGTGTGTGTGTGTGTGTACCTCTGCTCTGGTGTAGGCAGTGTTGTTCACACTCCTCTTTGTGTACATAGCGGTTAGCGTTTCCTCCACAGCCGCTGTAGATGAAGGGTCTACACTCACCCACCGGAGAATTAAAGTACCAGCGCAGGGTGTATCTGGAGCACCCACCCTCATCCAGTGGCAGGACGCACGGATCTGACACACACACGCATAAATCAAGAAACGGCAGCAGATGGACAACGCCAGAGAAGCTGCAGTTTCATATGATCAGAATTGGATTAGGCATGTCTTATATAAGATGATATAAGGTGAATTTGAGCAGACTGTGCTGTGTTAGTGTGCACACCAAAGCAACCACTTCCACTTCCCCCAAAAATGCACAGTTAGATTCATGGTATGTGCATGTTGAATTATACAGTACAAGCACATTAACAGAGTAAAGGTCAGGGCTTACCTTCACCTTTAACCTCTCTTTTCTCTCTCACTGCAAATATCAAAAATATTTACATTGGGTTACTGTGTGTGTTGTATGTATTACTGCTCAGTTGTATGTAAGTCACTCTCGATAAAAGTGTCTGCTAAATGCCAGAAATGTAAAGGTTGTATAAATGAGATAAATGTGTGGCCCTGGATCTTTGCACAATAATGCACATGTAACTCTACCCTGTTCTCTCTGCATAATTAATCATTCTCTCTGTGTGGCTGTGAACACAGGATTTGCACTGTAACAATTTCACTGTACACTGTGACGCCTGTTTACACTGAACATATAACAATAAAACTCTTGAAACTGGAATATTAAGAACGCTCTGGTCTGCAAATGCCATAAATATAAAGATTGTATATATGTGATACATGCAAGTTGCTCTGAATAAGGGCACTTTGGATAAGGGCACTCTAGATTAGAGCACTCTAGATAAGGGCACTTTGGATAAGGGCACTTTGGATTAGAGCACTCCGGATAAGGGCACTCTGGATTAGGAGCACTCCAGATAAGGACAATGTATAAGGACACCCTGTATACAGGTGCTCTGTATAAGGACATTCTGGATAATGACACTCTGTATATGGGTGCTCTGTATAATGACACTCTGTATACAGGTGCTCTGTATAAGGACATTCTGGATAATGACACTCTGTATATGGGTGCTCTGTATAATGACACTCTGTATA
>JAOVVF010035011.1:12129-24379 GCA_028565595.1 Duopalatinus emarginatus
ATGGGTGCTCTGTATAATGACACTCTGTATATGGGTGCTCTGTATAATGACACTCTGTATATGGGTGCTCTGTATAATGACACTCTGTATATGGGTGCTCTGTATAAGGACATTCTGGATAATGACAATAGGAATGTTCCAAATACTATAAATTGAATATAAATGTATGGGGTTGATTTAGAAATGCAGAGAATACACACAGTCCATCACTATTAACACACTAGTCGTTCATGTCAGTAGAAATTGAGCATCATACCTTGGCTTTGATTGACTGGAGGTTTAACATCAACAATTTCCTCCATGGTCTCATCGTAGCTCTCTATAGAGTAAACATGCTCATAATCTGGGTCATTTGTGTTCACCACAACACGTAGCACACGATCTGAAACACACACGCACACACACACGCACACACACACGCACGCACACACACACGCACACACACACAAACACACACGCACACACACACGCACACACACACGCGCACACACACGCGCACACACACGCGCACACGCACACACACGCACACACGCGCACACGCGCACACACACACACACACACACACACACACACACACACACACACACACACACACCAAAATACACCCCAAAAATGATGCATAGTCAGAAGCGCTGTGTGCGTCAACATTTCAGACAAACTCTAATCTTAAACAAGCAGTTTGACTGTAATGATATCATTTTACAATGGATTAATTACACATTAAACCTTTGTGGACACATGACCATCACACCCATATGAGGTTCTTCCCCAAACTCATGCCACCGAGCTGGAAGCCCACAATTATACAGAATGATCCAGCATGAGGTCCATGAAGACATGGTGTCTTAAGGTTGGACTGGAAAAACTCAAGTGTCCTCCACATAGCCCTGACCTCAACCCCAGTGAGCACCACTGGGATGATCTGGAATGCTGACTGCACCCCGGACCCTCACCCAACACCAACACCTGACCTCAGTAATGCTCCTGTGACTGAATGAACACAAAACCAACAGCAACAAAATCTACCATCATGTCTTCTCAGGACAGTGTGGAACAAATAAAGAATGGCCATATAGTGCACACTGATCAGCCAAAACATTAACACCACCTGCCTAAACAAGAAGACATGGACACCACAAGACCTTCCATGAGATGTTCTGTGGAATCTGGCACCAACACCTGGTGGATATTCTGTAGGATCAGACCTGACGGGTTAGCATCCACCCCCATGCACATCAGTGAGTTTTGGATGCTCAAGTCTCTGGTCTCTCTCTTTTTTTTATGGACTAACCTCTGTATACTGTGACACACCCCACAAGACTTGTTGTTTGGAGGTGATCCGACCCAGTCATCTAGACATCACAAACCGGTCCTTGTCAAAGTCACCCAGCCCATTTTTTCCCATTTATCAACTTTATGTTGATAAGTCTATGTTATGGATAATTGATATATTTTTGTAGACATGGATTTAAAACCCTGTAAAAACAGCTACAGAAAGACTTTCTCTACCGTCTGTCGCATCCTAAAATGTATTATTATTAGATGCATTAATGAATTAATTAATTGTAGGGTTGAATGTATGTTATAAAGCAGCAGTTTGAAACATTTACTAACACAATTTAGCACACGGAGTTTGACTTTCATTACGTTAATCAGGGTTTCTGCTCATTTCTCCGAGCAGGGAAATGTGTTTAAATTGCCTGTGGTAATCACACACACACACACACACACACACACACACACACACACAGTCGAGATGGATGGGGATTAGGATAAAAGTGCTGAAGAGTCCCTGTAATGAGAGGAGATTAAAGGTAAGGTGACAGATGAGAGGATGAAGGTAATTAATATTTTACACAACGGTACTGTAATTACTGAAGGGACTTTAAAGGTGTCATTGTAAGCTGATTAGCATTCAAACCGAATAAATACATTAGCGACTGTTTTGATAAATAGCTGCACAGTTGTGGTGCAAATCTACACATGCTTCATAAACAAGCTTCATATTGAGTGCACCTCGAACCGAGCACATGCTGGACTGGAGAATGTGAAATACAAATCATCGTAGTTACTGTGCCTGTGTTCTGTAGATAATCATAAAGGAAATGTAATAAGACTGAAGCGTATGCACTTTTACACCACAGCACTGGTGAAGCCTGGACTCTGATTGGTCAGAACGTGTTGATTACTTTTATGTAACAGCAGGTTTAAATTAATGCACTAGTTTTAATGTGTTATCGTTGCTATAGCAACAGATAATTCACATATGTAACCTAGGTTTAGGATTAAGCTTAACAATAATAATAATAATAATAATAATAATAATAAATTTTAAAGTTTTAAATATATACTAAACAAAAATATTAACACAACACTTTGGTTTTTGCTCCCATTTTTCATGAGCCAAACTTAAAGATCTCAGACTTTTTCTACGTACACAAAAGTCCTTTTTCTCTCAAATATTCTTCACAAATTTGTCTAAATCTGTGTTAGTGAGCACTTCTCCTTTGCCGAGAAAATCCATCCACCTCACAGGTGATGATCAAGATGCTGATTAGACATCAGGATTATTGCACAGGTGAGCCTCAGACTGGCCACAATAAATAAATAAATAATTAAAAACAAACAAATAAATAAACAAACCAGAGGGCCTCGTTGTGAATGTCAGCATTGTGAATCGAGTGGCTCTGGGTGGCGGTGGATCTCATCACAGTATCTCTGTGCATTCAAAATCCCATCAATTTAAAATGCACCTGTGTTCGTTGTCCATAACATACGCCTGCCCATGCCATAACCCCACCTCCACCATTCACAATGAGGCCCTCTGGTGGACATTCCTGCAGTCAGCATGCCAGTTAGATATGACATGTGACATCTCTGTCATTGTGCTGTGATAAAACTGAACATTTGAGAGTTTAAAGTTATTCTGTGAGGTGGATGGATTTTCTCGGCAAAGGAGAAGTGCTCACTAACACAGATTTAGACAAAGTTGTGAAGAATATTTGAGAGAAAAAGGACTTTTGTGTACATAGAGATCTTTGAGTTCAGCTTAATAAAAATTGGGAGCAAAAACAAAAGTGTTGCATTTATATTTTTGTTTTAATTTTTGTAATTAAAACATCTAGTAGTCGACAAGGTAACGATTTCTGAAGGACGTTTGTTTATGACAGGAGTCTCCAGTGCCAGTTCGACAAGAACATCTTCAGGACACAGGTACATGCTATATTAAATTAGATTTATTATTTATAGCTGCTAGAATGTAATAAAGAGAACAGGAAGTTGTTTTTATGCTCATTACGCAACATTAAATGCAACTAAAAACAGATAAAAACAACACAGAAATCCTACACCTCAGAAGTCTGGGGTTCATTGCCTACTGAATATTTCTACAAGCTTGTGGAGTCCATGCACCATGAGGGACCTACCAAGTATTAGACTGGTCTACTGTCGGCACTTCAGTGTATGCTGTGTATTAATTAATTAATTAATTGTATAAGAGGGCTAAAACACATCAGGATGTACTGTTATAGGATAAGAATCGACTCTGTAGTGGTGATGGTGAGTTGCTGTATGTCATCACATCACCCTGTTGTTAATTATAATCCTTTAACAGCACTTCATAGAGTTTCCTACTGCTTTCTTTAATAGCCTTGTTTCTTATTATGCACATATCCCATTTAGCAACACTTGAGCTACATAAAAAAAACCCAATAACTCAATTTACACCAGTGAGTACGGAACCACACACTGAAATAAAAAGCACCCTGATAATCACAGGCCATACAAACACAAGAAACTCTGTTAAGACACAGTAAAGTAAACAGAATCAACAGAAAGGTGGACAATACACTCACCGTCCTCGTCCCCGTGGGTTAGTGAACGCTCAGGGGACATGGAGGAGTGGCTTCGGAAAGACTGTACGGCTGCACGGGTCTGAAGGTCTCCAACACCTGACAACATGCCCATAATAAAATTACACAAACGCACACAAGCAAAATCCTTTCAATAAACACACACACACACACACACTCATGTGTTCACATCACTCCCCAGCCGACCCAGCGATGCACACATGCACTTATATGCTACATCAAGTCTGCAGATCATGCATTACCGTAAGCACGTATCCATATTATACACACACAAACACATAATATACACTCAGGCTGAGTGACAGATCCCCACAACTGAGAAGTGCCCTTAAACAAGGCAACTTAAACCCCAACTACTCCTCAGATTTGGCCAATCACTTTACTTTCACTGTCACTTTGTCAGCACAAGATATTTAGCCCCTGGTTTGCGTTTGTAAAATAATGTATCAAGCTGAACATATACAAGCTGACGCTGTCTCTGACTCTCTGATCCCTTGTGAAATACGTCTTCACACCTGCCCATTTCCCCCGTATCCTACATACCGACTACGAGAACTGACTGTTCACTTGTCCTGTTTCATTATAGAGAGTGTAAATCATGTTCTGAAAGGTCAGGTCCGATTTTCTACAGAGAAACCCAGTCATTAAAGCATGCAGTAATGACCCTGTGATACATAATGTTGTGGGTGCACAGTGTCACTACCTAACCTTTACAATGCTGAGTTAGCGCTAAAGTGAATTCTAACAAAAGGTTAATGGCGGAGATGTTATTGCATAAGGTCACTTACCTCCACAGGCTTCGGGAAGGGAAATTATAGGGAGATGAGGAAAGACAACAAAATAAAAATATATAAAAGTTATGATATGGTGTAATGTGTGTTTTGTCTTTAGGCAATGAAAGGATATTATATCATTCAGGTGTAAGAAATAATCACTCACCACAGTGCTGCTTCATCTCAGATCGAACATAAGCTCGGATCTCATCCTCCTACACGGAACATAACACAGACTAATCAGGAGAACATCAGACTGAAGAGGTATCACATGTGTAGTGAGGCATCTAGAGGGTGGATGTTGGGTTTGAACCTCCCGTCATGTGACACTTACACCGATCAGACATTAAAAAAACCTGCCTAAACAGCTGTTGTCCCTCGTGGCATGGACTTCACAAGACCTCTCGAGGTGTTCTGTGGTATGTGCCACATTAGGAACATTTACAGCCTCTGGCAGATGCTTTTATCCAAAACGACTTACAACTGAGCAGTTGAAGGTTAAGGGCCTTGCTCAAGGGCCCAACATTGGCTTGGTGGTGGCAGGATCCAAACTCATGACCTTTGATTAGAAGTCCAGCAGCTTAACCACTGAGCTACCACAGAGCCTTCTCTGGATCTTCTGTAGGATTCGACCAGACAGACTAGCCCTTACTACCCATGCCTTAGGGGGAGAGGATTGAGGGGCCGTGACCCTGTTGCTGGTCTACCGGTTGTTCTTCCTTGGACCACTTTTGGTAGGTATTAACCACTGCATACTGGATAACACCTAATAAGACCTGCTGTTCTGTTTTAGATGCTTTGACCAAGTCGTCTAGACATCACAGTTTGGCTTGTGGAGAGTCACACAGATCCTTAAACTTGCCCATTTTTCCTGCTTCCAACACATCAACGTCTAAAACTGACTGTTCATGTGTTAATATATCCCACCCGTTGTAATGAGATAATCAATATTATCACCTCTCATTGGTTTATTGGTTTTAATGTTATGTTGTATAAACTGTTCATAACAGGTTAATAATAAAGACATCATTATTAATTAAGAGATTAACCACCCCATTAGCTACCAGTTGCTATAGTAGGAAACAGGATTAACCAATCAGGATCATGCAAATTTCTTCTCCATTTCTGCATATTCCCATTGCTATCACCCAACATCCACCCAGAACACTTCTCAGCGCTCCGATCACGTGGTGAATTATTCAGCATATTTCCTCTAAGCCTATTAGCTGAACCACTTGTGACGTGTGCATGTGTGTGTGAAATTGTGTGCTCAAACCGTCATGCCGGGCTCTCCCCTTTCTCCTTTTACTCCATCAAGACCGACTTGTCCCTGACACATACGAGGAGGAAATATAAGAGAGAGAGACATTATTAATGTAATATAACAATATTAAGCAATGTAATAAGTATATATAGTGAGAGAGAGAAAGAGAGAAAGAGAGAGAGGGAGAGACAGAGAGAGAGAGACAGAGAGACAGAGACAGAGAAACAAAGAGACAGAGAGAGCAGCAGAGAGACAGAGACAGAGAGAGACAGAGACAGAGAGAGACAGAGACAGAGAGACAGAGACACACTTACCTGTTCTCCTCTTTCTCCTGGGATTCCTGGAATACCACGAGGACCGACTGATGTAGGGCCTGGAGGACCTCGTTCACCCTGAGATACACAGTAGGTTCGTCTGGGATTACGACAGTAATAACATGAACATGCACGAGAACTGATGTAGACACACAAGCTGAGATTTTGGGCTCTATTTCCCACACCACAGTCTGCAAACATGGCTGATATGAACTACAACCCCATCACTCACACCACTGTGGCAGCTCACAGACAACCAATTACTGCTCATGAACACCGGTGTTCAATTCCACATCCGTGCTCATTCACACACAGACATGCTATCTAAGCACTTTCACAGCACTCGGTCCTACGTCTCGTCCTGGGTATTCCCTCTCATCACTGAGAACGCTCTCCTCGTATCTCATCCTGTCCTCATTTTGTTTTTGGCCTGTTTGCTGCTCGCCTCACTGGCTTCCTTTTCGCTCCACGTTTTGATTTGGTCTGCCTTCCAATTAAACACGTTTTTCACCTGGAATGGCATCTGAAAGTATCAGATCTAAAGTATCAGATCCTCTACTCCACCCATCAGCCAGCTTTCCTTAATCATACACTGTCTACCAAACAGGACGGATAAAGGCTTTAAAGGCCGTTCACACAAAGCACGATATTTGGCGGTCAGTGTTTTTTTTTAAAATCATTTCTCTTAAGTAACCCCAAAGTATTAAAATAGGTCATAAAAAAATCAAAAAATAATAATAATAATTAAAATAAAAATTATAATTCAATGTGGGTCCAGCCAACTAGTGCTCGTAGTCTTATTGGTGAGATGGTGATCACCTGAGTGTACTGGATGTGACTCCTGGGTCTGGACACCGGGTCTGGATGGTCCAGGCACTGGTTAATCAGTATTTCTGGCTTCAACTGCACCATCGTTTTATATCCAGAAAAAGAAACTAAAAAATTGAACATCCCCTGGGGTTCGGTTATATCCTTGATTCAAAAATGGAAAAATCATTGCACGTGTGTAAATCTGCCCAGAACAGGGCTTTCTCACAAACTGAGTGACCATGCTTGAGCCGTTTGGAAAGCCACCAAATCACATGTGCCTACCCTGAAGGAGATAAAAGCTTCAGCAGCTGAGGTGCATACAACAATCAGACTCCAAGGTCGACTGATGAGACCAAAATAGAGCTTTATGGCCATCAGACAAATGTCTCTTTTCGGCAGACACCAAACACTGCACATCAGCATTGTGAAGCATGGTGGTGGAAGCATTGAGCAGTGGGAATGCCTCTTGACAGCAAGACCCTGAAGGCTTGTAGAGGTCAAAGGTAAAAATCAATGCAGCGAAATATAGGAAAATCCTGGAGGACAATCTAAATCAGGACAACATGGTGAATATTCTGAGAGCACTGAGGATGAGGAAGAGGCCATCTTCAGAGGAGAGAAAAACTCTGCTCAGGGCAGCTGGAGGCTGTTGTTCTTTAATTCTAAAATAAAATGGTCTGTTTTGTTTGTTGTCTTTATGTAACTATGTTTGGTGCAGTATCACACCAGATCCAGTGGGAATTGGCACATAAATGTCTGACTGATGAGCTATTTTTTACTTTTAGGGGTTAATTGTGAAAACTTTATTATATCTATAGGAATTAGGTGTAAACAGATTTAGTAATTTTATACGGTTTATACTGACTATGAAACGAGTCCCAAATGTGTTGCCTACTGAGGGACCTTGTTGGTTAGAATTCTGCCGAATTACTTCACTGACTAGGCAGCTGCCTACCGAATGGAACACACCCCATGTGTGTGTCTCCTTTCAGAACATCTGAAACACACTCATCTGAGTTTGGGGTTTAGTCATTTACATCTAAGTCACCTGATCTCAACAGAGGTGGAATGTGCACCATGGACAACAGAAATCCTTTTTTCTTTGGAATTCATCAGAATCTTGGAGGGTTCAGCAGGAAGTCTGGTGTTTATTCACTATAGAATATTTCCGCATGCTCATGGACTCTGTGCCTACCTTGTATTAGCACCAGTTTTTGTGATATTGTGTATTTTGCAGATCACCTTTATTAAAAAAACACATATCTGAATCCCAAAATTACTGACATTCCAGATCTGTTTGATAATGTTGAGATCAGGTGACTTAGGTGTGAATGACTAAACCCCAAACTCAGATGAGTGTGTTTCAGATGTTCTGAAAGGAGACACACACATGGGGTGTGTTCCATTTGGTAGGCAGCTGCCTAGTCAGTGTGGCGATTCGGCAGCATTCTAACCAACAATATATACATTTACATCATACAAGACGTACTCCTTCCAGAAATGGACCTGTAATTCTGAGTTCATGCTCTCTGACTCTCTGACTGGTTCCAGGTGTAGTTTTAGAGATAACTGCACTCATGATATGGTTAGTGTTATTCTTATGCAGTCTTCAGAGACTATCCAGATGACGGACAGTCATTTTAGAGTCATGCCTGATTTATATTCCTGAGGAGACGAAGGTAAAGGTGTCTGATGAGACACAGAGGAGGGAGGGGGGGGGGGGTAAATTTAGCTTACAGAAGCTCACAGCGGAGCTGATGCGTACACCTGCGAAATTTCAACAATGTGCTGAGCAAATATGCAGTGCTGTACGTCACAAAATGAAGCCGAAGGAGCAGAGAAGTGTGTAAAGTAGCGCTGGGGGGGGGGGGGGAGGGGTGGTGGGACTATAATAAGCATTGAATAATACATAAATAATAAGGATTAAGTTTCACACGCAGATGTAAACTAAGAAGGGATAATGACTGTCTGGACTTCAGTTCAAGCTAAGAAAAGTGACACTGAGAAAAGTCTCCCTCTCTGTTCACTCAGAAAGGGAAGAAAAATATTAAGGTTCGAGCACAAAAGACTGGATTTAATATGATGTAAACATTGTAGGAATGTGGACCTTTATGATTCCGGGTCTCTGGACTCATTTATGGATGGCTGGTCACAATGCCATGTTTGTGTCTTTAAGTAAGAGGACCAGTCAGTCAGAAGGTCAGTAAGCATACTCCTTGTTCACACACACACACACACACACACACACACAAATAACACACACACACACACACACACACACACACACACACGCACACACACACACAAATAACACACACACACACAAAATAAAAAGATCTTCTTGTGAATACCTTCTGTCCCTGCAGTCCTTCAGGACCTTTAACTCCAGGAGGTCCCTGAGGACCAGTCAGGCCCAGGGGCCCGTCAGCACCTCGAGGACCTGGTGGGCCAAGGATGCCATGAGGGCCCTTGAAAAAAGAGAGAGGGACGGCGGGAGAGAGAGGGAGAGGAAAAGAGAGAGAGAGAGAGAGAGAGAGAGAGAGAGAGAGAGAACTTGGTTTTAAAGAAATTCCATACTATTACTTTACAGGACATAGAGAATAGTAATAAATTGAACTTACCCGTTCACCTTTTTCTCCTTGTTCACCCTTTGGTCCCGTTAGACCATCAAAACCTCGGTCACCCTGAGGACGAACACACACACAGACACACACACACACACACACACACACACACAGACACAGACACAGACACAGACACAGACACACACACACACACACACCTTAAGGCACACGGTCAACTCGACTCTCACGGATCAGTAGTTAGCTCACAGGGCAGGAAACTGGGCTTGTAACTGGAAGGTTGCCAGTTTAATCCCCTGTACTGGGGGTCCTAACCCCCCAACTGCCTTCAGGAAAAAGGGCTGCCCACTGCCCCAGGCAAGTGTGTTTACTGCCCCCAGTACACTAGTGTGTGTGTATTACTGCACGGATGAGTTAAATGTGGAGGCCAAATTTCACTGTAGATGAATCACATCGCTTGGGGTGTAACATGAACTGTATGTTTTTAATCCTATGTCGTTGTTTCTATGGTAACGGCTCATACAGAGTGAACTGTCTATGGATTCTCAAGATAATCTAACTCTATAAAAAAGTTGTTAATGTGGTTAAATTTTTTTGTTTGGCGTTTATGTAACGTATGGAAGGAGTCTCCAGTGTCAGTGCACTGGACACTCTGACACTCATTCGGTCTCCAATCTCCAATCCAATCATTTTCTCCAATTCATTCTGATTACAGATTCAGACTGAGGTGTTTACATCTGCACTCTGTTCAACAGTCTGATTAAAATCTTCATTTACATGCACGCTACAAGTAATCTGATTCAATTTAACACGTATTCATGGAGTAACATTTACTGTACACGTTACCATGACAACAAGCTTAACGTGAGTCCAGACTGCCTTCAAGTCTTTAAAATTTTCAATAATCTTCATTTCCTCTGATGATCAGTTTTTCCTGCCATGTTGAAGATCGTAAGCTTCCGTTACGACGTGTGCACATGAACAGAATGTAGATCAATGATCCGTTTGGGAATGTAATCGAATGGCTATTATTTTTCTATTTTATGGATTATTTAAAGGATTCGCCACTTTGTTTAATCGGAAAGAAAATGTTGTCGGAACGACCCCGATCAGACGACTTTATTCCGACTGAGGTGTAGACATGGACGTGTTTTATTCTGAATAAGCTATTAGTCAGATTAATAACGGATAATCAGGCTGCATGTGTTTTGTAAAGTTGTTTTGTAAAGCAGCTTGAGAAGATGCAGTTGCTGGCTACATGTGACTCAGAGGAAGCACATGATAGGCTTCGACCACCCTGGTTGGTAGCTGTTGCGTGATAAGAGAGAGGTAACTGATCTGTGGGAACTGGATATGACTAAATTGGAGGAGAATTCTCTCTTTTGGATGGCTTGTGTGAATTAGTTTTATGTCACATTTCTGTAAACCGTTAAGATATATTAACACTGCCAGATGGTGATGTCATAAAATTAAATGAGGAGGAAGTTTTAACCAATAACGTCCAATATGCAAATTATTAATAGATCATAACCTGGAAACTTTTAGCTGAAGAACCTGTTAGAATTAAATAATGTTCATTTTAGTGCTGAACAAACCTGCGGTTGCTATGACGATGCTATATTGTAAATATCGATATTGTACATTCACAACCATGACACCTGCCTTGTTGAGTATACATATAGAGTGTATAATGTACAGAGGCGGAGTTTACGGTTTATACGTCTCCGTACTTTGGGTCCGATGATGCCTTCTTTCCCTGGTGCTCCTGTGGCTCCTAGACTTCCCACATCACCCTGCAACACAGTTTACACTGGTGTAAACATCTGTGTATATGTGTGTGTGTGTGTGTGTGTGTGTGTGTGTGTGTGTGTGTGTGTGTTTGTGTTTGTGTGTGTGTGTGTGTGTTTGTGTTTGTGTGTTGGTCTGTACCGGCTCTCCTTTTCTTCCAGGTAAACCCGGTCTGCCGTTCATTCCAGGATCCCCCTAGCAACAGAAATCACATCATCCATGAGGAAAGGGACACCTCAATGTGTATATCATCAAATCCTCTCTGACACACACACACACACACACACACACACACACACTAATTCAATCTCTCTCTCCCACACACACTCTAATTCAATCTTTCTCTCTCTCACACACACACATGTGCACACAAACACTTTCTCTCTCTTACAAACACAAACACACACACACACTCTTTTACACACACGCTTTTACACCCTCTCTCTCACACACACACACACAATCTTTCTTATACACTCTCGATAGACACACTCTCTCTTACACACACACACACACACACACAAACACACACACTCTCTCTCTCTCTCTCTTTCACACACTCACTCTTTCTCCTTTTTGTCCCTCAGGTCCACACACTCCCTTGGATCCTCGATCTCCCTGTAAAACCAGAGGAACTGTCAGTCAGTCATGCTGTGTGACAGAGAATAATGAACATGTGGACAAGTCCATAGGAGAGCTGCAGAAATGTCTCAGTAGTACAAAGACCTATTTATTTCACACACACACACACACACACACTCACACTCACACACACACACACACTCACACACACAAAACACACACACACACACACTCACACACACACACACTCACACACACAAAACAC